>FIZR01022258.1:0-18408 GCA_900060175.1 Ferrisia virgata
ATAACAGTGTGCTAACGTGCTAAGTTCAAACCATTGAGATGTTCAAACTCAAAGACTCATTCGAACCGAATCAAGAGCGACTGGGTATCGAAGTGGGGTCCGAATAGCAAATCCTTAATTATTTAAGGGCTACAGAGGCATCGGGCACCGATCACCGGTCGAGAGGCGAGACCTGCTGCTGCTGCTGCCTAAACATTTGCTCGTCGTACGTGTAGTACGATAGAAAAAAAAAAAATCGATACCTATTTTTTAAGTAATGCAAAGACTAGGGAGAAGTGTATAGAAAAAATATCGCAGGGTATCCTCTCTACACAGGTATTATTTTACGTTAACCTTGATGACGCGACGCGTCGCGACTCTTCGACCCGAACAATTCGCTGGATCGCGCCCGCATTTCCTCTCTCGGCCGTCATTATACTTATCAACATCATCAGCCCAACACACGTCATCTCGTCATATTCGGTTCTGCTACCATACGACCTAATGTAATGTAATGTGTAATGCAATGCCAAGCCATGCTATGGCGAAAACCATCGCATCGCGAACTTTCATTTCGTCTGGACACCTTCGCTCGGGCGCACGCGCAAAAAAAATACGAAATAAAAAAAAAAACCATAAAACGTTCTTTCTCCACCTGTCTATCTGTCTGCCTGCCAGCCAGCCAGCCAGTCAGCCAGCCTACCAGCAAGCCAGCCTGTCTGATGCATGCAATATTTCATCCACCATCGAGTATCTTTCGCACCAGAACAACAACAAACGGTTAGGACGGCGACCGCGACGGCGACCGCGACCAAACGACCATGCCCACCGAGAACCGCGACGTCGTCTCTCTCGTTTTTTCGTTCTCGATTTCACTGAACAATTTCGCGTGCGTAATTACATCTCTCTATAATTATGTGGTACAGTCGCAGTCGTCGTCGCCCATCGTCATCGGTATACGTATAGTCGTTACCACCGGCACCGGCACCGGCACCGCCGCCATAATCGTCTTCGCATGGCCACGTACTAGCTACGTAGTCTGCGTATATTTTACCAAGTCCGAGATCCGAGATCGGCTCGACGGCCGACTCCACCGTCACTGTCGTATCATATTCCTCCAACCTCCCCGACCACCACATCCTACTTATAGCACCGGGGCACGTGCATTCCAGCAACCTGTATCCTTTATGGAAACCATCGTACGCGTCAATTGACCCGTCACCATAAGAAAGAGAGAAAAAAAAAACAAGACCAAGACGACGACGTTTTTGCTGCGTCGTCGTCGTCGTCGCTGTAAAAAAAAAAAAACAGCAGTGGCTGCGAAATAAAAATATAAAATAAAAAAAAAACACAAAACACAGAGAGGCAGAAAGAGAGAGAGAGAGTGAGAGAGAACACCACATCGTAATACATCGCTCTCTCGTTAACCTGTCTCACTCTACATCTATGTCTCCGTCTTTTTCTTCGCATGCTCGCGCTAAACTCGTACTACTCTTTTCTGTCGCGTCTTTCTTTAAACGTACAGTACACTAAATGTACCGGATACAGTATGTCTCGAAAGTCCAACGTGAAAATGACCAGCACCATTATGACGAGGTAATATGTTACGTAGATCAGGGCACCTAACAGAGAAAAATCATTCACCCTCCGTTCATCTCTTATTTTCACGATTAAACCGATTAGAAATGAGGAGGGGGACGGAGAATCAGGCATGTTCGAATAAGTAATAAATAAAATTAATTAGAAAAAAAAAATACTGAAGCAACAATCTCTGCAAAAAGCATTTAATAATAAGCTTTCGTACGATTTTTGGTATAGTTTTTTTTTTTTTTTTTCAAAATCGCAACACTGGTACGCAAATTTATTAATTCTAGCATTTTAACACAAATCTGCTTTAAAAACAAATTCCCCAACACAAATCCAACGTGAAAGAAATTTTTTTTTTTCATTTTTATATGAAAAATTTTAAATATTTTTATTTTTGTTAGCTGCTACTTTCTGACCACCCGGTAGAGGGTCAGAAGCGTGATTGAATTGAGCCGATGATATTGAGCTATTATGATGCTCGCACATGAAATTTCAAATCTCAATTTTTTTCATCTTTGTGGTGACTGAGGTGTTATATCATTTCAAAAGGAAGTGGTGGAGGGGGCGGGGGTGAGGGGAAAGAATAACGAGAACCCCGTTTCTTTCCTTTTTTTTTTTTTGGTTTTATTCTGCTTTGAGCAAAACGACACGAAATTCCTTTACAGAGGCTTTCCAACTCAAAGTAAACCATAAACACGGAGTTGGGTCAAAATTCATCGTAATTTTTTTTTTACTCCGTCCTAATTAAAAATTTACATATTTCGAACCAAATTTAATGACACTCAATCATCGACTTCACTAAAACCAGTTCAACGATTTGCGAAGTAGTTTAATAATTGATCAATAATATCAATTCAAAATTTTTCAGTACGAGGGTAAGCTTAAATCAGTTTTTCCAAAAAATTATAACCGCTTGTTATCCTGAACGGTGGAAATACCGGGGGGAGAGGGGTAGGAGGAGGAGGAGGAGGAGGACTTTACTAAATTTATTCAAATTTGCTCATTTCTGGGCCAAGTTAGTTTGATATATCGGATAATATTTTTTTTATCTACAAATTTGATTCGCTACTCAATTCACTGAAACCGGTTCAAATGACCTTAATCTGGTTCAGAAGTCGCGTTTGAACAACAATTTAACACCAATATTACAATATGCAGCTAATTTCAAATTTCAACTTGTTACAGCTTAAAAGTTGAAAAACAGCGGGGGTAGAGGGAACGGTGTTAAACCGGTTTTCAAATCAAAATTTAAATGAACAAAATAAATGAAACAGAATAGGGCTGCAGTGGTTCAAGAAATAGTAAATTTTGACGAAAATTTCACCGACATGAAAACCGGTTCATTTTTATGCATTTGATTAAAACCGGTTTAAACGATCTTGAACTAGTTCGGCAATCGGTCAAAACAACAATTCAAAAGCAATATTAAAATATGCAGCTGATTTGAAAATTTCAACTTGCGATGGCTTAAAAGTTGAAAAACAGCGGAGGTGGAGGGGGTAGATGGAACGGTGTTAAACCGGTTTTCAAATCAAAATTTAAATAAACAATAAATGAAACAGAATAGGGCTGCAGTGGTTCAAGAAATAGTAAATTTTGACGAAAATTTCACCGACATGAAAACCGGTTCATTTTTATGCATTTGATTAAAACCGGTTTAAACGATCTTGAACTAGTTCGGCAATCGGTCAAAACAACAATTCAAAAGCAATATTAAAATATGCAGCTGATTTGAAAATTTCAACTTGCGATGGCTTAAAAGTTGAAAAACAGCGGAGGTGGAGGGGGTAGATGGAACGGTGTTAAACCGGTTTTCAAATCAAAATTTAAATAAACAATAAATGAAACAGAATAGGGCTGCAGTGGTTCAAGAAATAGTAAATTTTGACGAAAATTTCATCGACATGAAAACTGGTTCGTTTTTATGCATTTGACTGAAACCGGTTCGAATAACTTTTAATTAATTCCACGATCACGTGCACGGAAACTACTTCAATCTGTTAAAATTTAAAATTTTATAAAGTTAATGACAAGGGGGTGGGAAAGATTGGGAGGGGAGAAGGGGGTAGAAACTGGTTCTTGAAAAATTAAAATTTTTCACAGATCAACGATTTGATTTTGAGTATTTTTTTTTTAGTTAAAATTTCAACTTAAAAAACAAAACATAATAAAAAGTTATTTAAACATAATGTAATTCGCTGAAATTGAATTGAGTAATATCAGAACTAGTTTTGTACTGGTGTTTACCGTAACCGGTTTCAGTAACGTTGTAGTTGATTTAAAAATTTCAATTTGAAGATAAAATTGTAAAGGCAGAAAAAGTAACTTGAAAGTTCTTGAGCAGAAACCATTTAAAAAAAAAAAAAAAAACATATATTAATCAATAAAATGGAACCATTTTGAAGTAAAAAAATGGTAAAGTACTCAAACCAGTTTCGAAAATAAAAAAAATTTCACAATAATAGTCTCCGTATCTATTGTTTTTATTTCATAAAAAATTATATTTCATGGCCTATTCTTGCCTGTTTCAGGCGTCATAAAAAAATTATGGTTATAATGTCGAAGTAAAAGTTTTTGGACGTTTACAAGAACAACGCATTTTGTGTACCCTTCTTTCACCACGTTCCTTTATTGAAGGAAATACCGGATGTTTAAAAATTTTGGTAATTAAGCCATTTCAAAGTTTCGATCTAATGTCCATTCCAAGAGACGACAGACGGTTGTAGAGAGAAATATTTCCTACAAATTTTATCGTGTACATATTTCACCTATCTCGATCACTGAAGGGTACAATATTCGTTCACATTTCAACAACCCTTCAAATTATCAAGATAGGCAACTTTTGTACATAACCAAAAATGTTGTAAAAGTTGCCCACCATCAGGTCCGCTATTCAAACTCACGATTGGTGTAAATTTTTCACCTTTCAAAGTTCACACGGCTCGATGTTGGCCAGTATTAAATTTATAAGGCAAAAAATTCACCTAAATCGCAGTTTTGAATATCGAACCTGGGTAGAAGGCAACTTGAGCAATAATTTTGGTTATTTACAAAATCTGCCCATTTCGATTATTGAACAGGCAGTATTCGTTCAAATTTCAGTATCGCCTTCAAATTATCAAGATAGGCAAATTACGTATATAACCAAAATTATTGCACAAGTCGTCCAATACCATGTTCACTGTTCAAGATCCGCCATACAGGCAAATTTTGAACGATGAACTTGGCAGTATGTAACTTTCGTAGCAACTTTGCTTGTGTATAAAATTTGTGTCTATCTCAATAATTTGAAGGAGCTCTCTTAAAATTTGAACGGATCCTGCTCCTGTAGTAATATTAGTAGGCAAAATATGTATATAACAAAATTTGTAGAAAACCATTTCATCTACAAGATCCACTACTTGTATCGATTATTCGATCAAAATTTTTAAATTGCTCGTTGATATTTTTCTTACAGGAAAGAAAGGTGGGGGGAGGGGAGTGCACGTGACTTATATTGTTCCTATAAAGGTCTAAGGTTTATGCTCATTCTACATCTGGTCGACCTTTATAGCAGGTAAAAAAACAAACAAAAACAAATCAGTCAATCTTCTAGCACCTAGATAAGATTTATAGCCAAAAATCGAAGGTTTTTATTTTTACTCAAAAAGTAAATACATTGTTGACTTTTACTTCAAAAGCTCTCAGTGAAAACGTAAAAAGATAGAAAAGGTGAAAATTTCGACTTCCAGGTAGATCTACCTTCCATCGTGAGTAATCAGGGGATCTATCAAGAATCGATGATGATCGGTCTGTACGATTCATCTATTGTACTGATGACTTTATGGGACACACTGTAGATATATAAACTTATACATGTACCTACGTGAATTCGTATACGTCTACGCGCATTACAACGATTATGTGTATATGTGTGAGTGCGTTGAGGCGCGGTAAAGCCTCGTCAAATAATTTCGATTGCCAGTCGGCGGCGCGATTACTGGTACTTATAAATACACGCCACCACATCCACGACGACGACCACGACGACCACGACGACAACGACGATGATGATGATAATACACCCGTAGTCATACCATACCATACCAGTACCACGACGACGACGACGACAACAACAACAACAACAACGGTGCTGTGCATCACATCGACAGACATGTACACGAACAATATATTATAGTGCTGGTGGTAGAGAAACAGCAATAGGTTATTTAGAAAGGGTCACGATACAGGGCGGGGAGACGTGGTGCGGTGTGGCGTAGTTCTTCATCCTAATTATTATCGCGTCTCGGTCTATTTTTACAGAGCCGTCAGGCTTTTTTTTTTTTTTTTTTTCGCGATTATCGTCTGTCTGGGCGGCGGCGTAGCTGCGGTGGTGGTAGTAGTAGTAGTAGTAGTAGTAGTAGTAATAGTAATAGTATTATTCGTGGCCACCGGTTTACAACAACCTATCCTCCCGATGCCATGCCATGACCTTCTTCTGCGCCGCGCCGTATGCTTCGAGTACTCGTTCGTCTCCTTTTCTTTCACGTATGTATCTTTTCTCTCTCTCTCTCTCTCTCTCTCTCTGGTCTCTTTTCTTTCCAATTGAACGTCTACGGTATTGGTCTTCGAGGCAGGCAGCGCCACGCTAGCGCCCAGTTGGCCGTATGTACCCGTATTTTTTTTTCCTTCTCCTCTTCTTCTTCTTTTTCGCTCCCTCGAGCAGGCGAGCCACAGCCGTGTCTACAACAACGATGGTCTATTTTACTCTTCTTCTTGGCTTCTTGTTTGATACGCGCTACGGTCGCCGGCGGCAGAGCTGCTGATTCACGCCACCCAATGGGTTCATCATCATCATGGTTGGATTACGCGCACGATATGTTACGTCCGTTGTCGTCGTGGTTGTTGATTTTCGACCGCGACTGCAAACTGCGAGGCTACGAGACAAAGCCAACCGTGGTAGCCAGAAGAGATCGACTTTGAAACTTCGATTAGACCATGTTCAACACCACTTTGTTTCACGTTGGTAGGAAGCAAAGTGTCAAGACTATGACGTAATGAGCATTGGGACAAAAAAGAAAAAACCTCAATTAGCTAATTTTATTAGAGCGTAAGTCTTAAAAATTTTCACCAATTGTAATACCTTTCGTCGGTTCATCCAGTTCGCCAACCCCACCAGCCAACCTCTCATCTCTAATTCTATATTCTCTTCCATTCGCAGCGCTCATTCATAAATCATATACCCATACGTACTCGTTCGACTACAAAATGTGAAAACTTTTCCAACACGTCAGTCATCTCGCCACACGACGACGACGACAGCGACACGTTTTCAACCTCGTATCGCGTCTCATCTTCATCCTCGCAGGCTGTTCGTGTTCGGCACTTCCCTGCACCGTGGGACGCCATTTCTTAGCTCTTCGTTCGCTTCGTGCATATCGCACCACTTGCCTACTCGGTAGCCATAGGTGCGAGTCGGTCGGTCGCATTTTATAAAAATAGAAATCGCGCCGAAATATTTGTTCGACGTGTCGTTCGCATCGTGGACATTCGACAAAACACATACACACACATACACACGAGCGCATTTCGACCAAATAGAGAGAGAGAGCGAGAAAGGACGGAGGAGGAGGTGAAGTATTATGCGTACAGCGAGCCAAAATTCTCTAACACTATACGAACGTGCCTTTTTTTTCGAATCGATTATTCTGCCACTCTTATTCGTTATTCGGTCTTCGTCTTATGGTGTGTGTCTTTCTCAGGTTATTTTTTTTTTTTTATTTTTTTTTCTACGTCGCAATACTCTCTATCCCTCCTGCCACCTTCTTTCCGCCAATCGTACGCGTACGTTGTCGTCGTCGTCGTCGTCCCTTTCTTATCTGCTAATCACGAGTTGTTGTTAGGTCTCTTTTCTCTACCAACATACACGTTTATAGTGCGCACACATATGTATCACACATATATATCGACGACTCCTACTACTTGGAAATACGGTTCCATGTGTAGCTCTCTTTCTCTAATAAATGGTGTAATGTGGATTCTGTCTTTTTCAACGTCGTCATCGTCATCATCATCATCATCATCTTTCTACAACATGTTATCGGTATCGCGTACGCCTATTGCCGTCAGTCCACTTAACGGTCTCGCTCGCGTTCCTATCATATCGCTCTTTGTGTCCGATCCGCTTCTATTCTAGGTACGATGCGATGTACCTACATATGTCTTTCTTCTCTCTTCACCTAACATCATTCTCTTTATATAGTAATCTCCATATTCTACTTTGTCGTCATCGACTCACATACAACCCCCCCCCCTCCGTGAATGACAGAAAGAACGTTGACACCTATTCTGGAAGGAAACGTCACATTCCACCGTTTCAAAAACAAAATTTCATGCGATTACAGTCGAACGAATCGTTCACCGTGGGTAGATTTAATGATGAATTTCAGTACAATGAAAATAACTTTCAAATCACGAGAGAACGATTCACTGAACTGATGATGTACTCGTTCGCAACCGAACGAGTGAGTCTTTTGAACAAATCCTTCGTCCAAGTCTGATTTCATAATGAAGCACAACGAGACAAACACGACTTTAGGTTGCATAAATATAACTAACCATAGTAGTGATTCAGTCGTTCGCGAACGAAAGTACTTTTTTGAGCGAATCATTCACCAAAAACTGATTCTACCACGGAGCGCAACAAAAAACATTACCTAAGACAGCACAAAAACGACACCCTAGATTAATGACTCAGTCGTTCGCGAACGACTGAGTTATTTTTCGAGCGAATCATTCACCAAAACAAATTTTATTACTGGGTCTAACAAGAAACATAACCTACTGCTGCACAACAACGATTCCCTAGATTGGGGATTCAGTCGTTCGCGAACGAGAGTCATTTTTCGAGCAAATCATTCACCAAAAATATATTCTATAATGGAGCCCAACAACAAATATGACTTTTGGCTGCATTACAAAGACTCACTAGACCAGTGGATTCAGTCGTTCGCGAACAAGAGTCATTCTTTGAGCAAATCGTTCATCAAAAATATATTCTATAATGGAGTCCAACAATAAACATAACTTTGGGCTGCACAAAAAACAACTCACTAGAATACTGATTCAGTCGTTCGCGAACGAGGGTCATTTTTTGAGCGAATCATCCGTCAAATTCCAATTCCATTATAGAGCCCAACACGAAACATGACCTACGGCTGTAGAAAAACGACTTCCTGGACTGACGATTCAGTTGTTCGCGAACGAGAGTCATTCTTCGAGCAAATCGTTCACCAAAAACATATACCATAATGGAACCCAACAACAAACATAACTTTGGATTGCACAAAAAACGACTCACTAGACTAGTGGATTCAGTCGTTCGCGAACGAGGGTCATTTTTTAAGCGAATCATTCACCGAAGACAATTCTATTATGGAGCCCAACAACACAAACCTACCTTTCAGCCGAACAAAATCAACTAACGAAACCAGTAATTCAGTCGTTTGCGAACGAGAGTCATTCTTCGAGCATATCGTTCACCAAGGATCAATTCGACAATGAAGCATACCAAGACAAACACTGCTTTGAGTCACATAAAAACGACTCATTAGTCTACTGATTTAGTCGTCGATGAGCTCGAACGTTCCCCAACGAGTCATTTTTAGAGCGATTCATTCACCAAAGACAGTTCTATTACGGAGCTCAACAACGCAAACCTAACTTTGTAATGCACAAAATCAACTCACTAGGCTGGTAATTCAGTCATTCGCAAACGAGAGTCATCCTCCGAACGAATCATTCACCAACGACAGATTCTATAATGGAGCCCAACAACACAAATCCAACTTTCTGCTGAACAACAATGACTCACGAAAATGGCAATTCAGTCGTTCGCGAACGAGATTCATTCTTCGAATGAATCGTTCTTCAAGGATCAATTTAACAACGAAGCCTAGCAAAACATACACTGCTTCGAACGAGTAACATGATAATGACTCATGGGTTTACTGATTCAGTCTTTGACGAAGGAACAAAGTTACTCTTTGCACAAATCGTTCATAACTGACTGACGCTTAAATGTAGCTCGGAAAGATGAACACAATTCGATGTTACGCAATAAAACGATTCGTCGTGTTGCTGAATCAGTCGTTCGCGAACGAAAAAGTCACATTTCAAACAAATCGTTCATAAACGAGTGATTTTTAAATGAACTCTGGAAAGATATCCAATCTTTATATTACAAGAGAATGCTTCTCTTGTCCAGTGAGTCAGTTATTTAATAATGAAAGGGTCCCTTTACGAATAAATCATTTGCCAAAAAAATGATGCAAAAACTATAAAGAGAAATTCAGGCGAGACGAAGACAACTCCAAGTCACACGAAAACGATTCACTTCTCGCCGGAATCAGGCGTTTACGAACGAAAGACTCGTTCTCGAACGGAAACATATTTTCAAAAATTGGCGAATTCGAACTTAGAATTCGAACATCTAACACAACAAACGAGCACATGGGTACAAAACCTCTGAATTCATTTACCAAATGACTCACCCTCACTGAACGGTGATTCATTCAATTACAACCCATATGCACCATTTATAATTTAAAACAAAATCACACCACCATAATGAATGATCTGTTCAACTAGTGATTCAGTTGTGCGAGAACGAATCGGTCGGTTGCTGAACGATTTCTGTACCCAAGACCGACCTTACGATGGCTTATTTCAAGAAAACTTGACGTGATACGAGTAAAATCTATTCAATTAGTGATTCGGTCGTTCGCGAACGAAAGAGTCATTCTTCGAAACAAATCGTTCGCGAACGAAAACTTCAAATTCAGGAGGAAATTTTTCCGCAATGTATGGTAGAGTATATAACACTGATAGAGTCGATTCTAAACTGATTCATTGGTTCAAGAACAAACTAATCAATCGCCCAAATGTTCGACAAACTTCAATAACCATTGGTTTTTTTCTGATTATTTAAGGGTGATGTGGGGGGGGGGAGGCGGCGGCGGAACTAAGGAATGACCAGAGAATACATTGATGGGTGAGTGAGCAATTTCTGAAAACAATTCAAAAATTGAACTCATAAAAACTATCTATATCAAATTGATATTTATTAATCGAATTTCAAAAATTAATATTCTGCCAACCGCATCGCTGAAAATGTTTTAGTTACAACGTGACAGAAGGCGTAACGTGCATTTGAATATTCCTCCTTCCCCCTTCTTTTCCGCTCTACAGAGAAATACATTTAAAGACTCGGAAGGCGGGAAATAGTATCGTTTAAATTTCCACTCGTTTTACTCTCTCTCTCTCTCTCGCTCTCAAAAATTCAGAAAAGAAAAAATCCGTAACAACATCGCAGACTGCCCAATAATTAACGAAAAATCTTTCAACCATCCTTCAACCAGCGATGATAATATAATGGCCAAAGCCCTATACACACACGACACAGCTGAACACAGCACACGGTCGGTGCACGACGCGTAAAAATACATAATATCAAAATTGCGAATCAAAAAGATGGGTGGGAGGATGGGGCGTCGCGGCGTCATCCAGGGCCAGGGCCAAAGCCGAAAAAAAAAGCGCGGGTACAGCGGGTAGACGACGACGACGGCGGCGCGCGCACACCCTCGCCTCCCACTTCGGCGTCGTCTATCCATCGCCCATCGGCGGCATGCGCTATTTTACCCATTTCAGACACAGTTGATTTTCACAGTTACGTAATCCTTTTATGATAATCATACCTTTTATATTTTTCCAAGTCTCGACTTCCTTAATAAAGAACGGATGTAATTGTAGAACACTTGTTGATTCTGTTCTGTTTCTGTGTCCCCTCTCTCACTCTCTCTCTCTCTCTCTGCCTATGCCATGCCGTACCATAGCCACAGCATGCGGATCGCCGCTTTCGTCTCCGTCTCCTGAACCATCCGTTGCCATCATCTCTCCTGTCTGCCTCTTTCAACTCTTCTGGTAGTTCGGCTTCGTCTACAGCACGCGTCTCTTTTTCAACCTCCTACTCTTCCCGCCCCTTTACCCTCTTTACATTTTAGTATGCTACTACAATAATCGTATTAAAAGATTTTCATACAAAAAGCTCGCTCCATTCGTTCGCTCGTTCACTTGCTCGCTCGCTCGCCTCGTCGACAATTTTGTCATCGTCGGCGGCGGCGGTCGGCTAGACTTTTACAACACTGCTCTTCTATTATATGCGGGGAGAGACCGACGCGCGACGAGGCGGAAAGTAAAAGTGAATAATTGATGTCGGTCTCGTTTAATATCAATTTTTTATTCCCTTTCGTTTTATTTCGTTTATTTATTTATTTTATTCTTTTTTTTTGTTTTGATTGTATTGACGAAAGGACGTACGCCCTTTTTTTTTCTTTATCGCTCATTCTCTACTAGGCGCCTTTTTCCCTATAAAATTTCAAATCCTATTCTCGCTTTTCACTTATTATATAGGTCTGTTGCCTTGCTTATGTATATGCCTATATGATAAGTCGACGATATCCGCGAGGTCGACCCAACTGCGAGGGAGAAGAGTAAAAACCTTGATAATGCACTTTTTCGCGCCAGACGAATTTCCTCTCGTGCCTCGCCGCTACTACGCCCTCTATTCCATCCTTTACCGATACGGTCACCCATCTCTCACGTCTGCGAAGTTTACGATTTTCGCGAACAACAGTATGTGTAAGTATGCCCCCTCCCCCCACTCGTCGCCCACTTCTTACATACGGGCCGGAACGATCGACGACGCGTATACGCCGCCACCATCATTACCACCATCGTCGTCGACGTCGTCGGTCGTTACGTCGCATCGCCTTTTTATTTATTTTTTTTCTGTAGACACTGGCGGCGCTGAGGGCAGAACAGTGCGAGGCACGGCGTCTCCATCTCTCGCTAAATATGTTCCCAGCGTACGGTACGTGTGCGTACCGTACGCTGGTTGGTGGCTAAGGGCATCGCGACGGCGGCACCTTTTCAACCATTCGATCGAGCGGCCTCGGATGCTGTCGCTGTGCCATAGTCCCATCCCACCCTTCCGCCGCCGCCGCCGCTACACAGTAATTCGAATGATGAGTGAATTATCGCCTGGCAAAATGTGACTGGAATTTTACGCCGACATCGTCGTCGTTTTTCCTTCGCATCGAAGGATTTTTTTTCTCCCTCGGTCGTCGTCTCGACTTTTTTTTCTTCTGTTCCTTTATTTTTTTCCCTTCCCTCCCCCTCAGACCAAACTACGTAGTAGGTACCATCGTTGTTCTCGGGGCGGCGAAGGCGACGTACAGTACGCGTATTGCGAACACTTGGAGCCATATCAAAAAGGTAACATATTCCCATGACGTCATCGATAAGCTCTCGTTATCTCTTTCTTTCACGTTTCACATGCCGACTACACACACACACGTATATATATATATATAGATATCTACACTGCTACGTGGTATATAGATATACGTCTCACAATACCAGTTTGCCCTCCTCTATCTTGTTGTCCCTCGTTACTATTTCTCTTTTCTGTCGAAAGCTTGGGATTCGTTAAAAGTTTCATTGCGCTATCGGCTTCAGCTTCCTTCCTTTCTTCTCGCTTCGCTTCACCACGGCCGCCTGCTACTTGCTGCCTTGTCTTATTCGTTTTTTCTGTATATATATATATTTTTTTTTTTCCATTTTTTTGCTACATCTACGTCGATCTTGTTGTAGTCGTCGTCGTTGTTCTTCGTCCGAATACTGGCGATGGAGTGGTTTTTTTTTTCTTCGTCCTTCTTTTTCTCATCGTCGTCGTCGTCGCTTTCCTTATCATTTCTCGCGGCGATGGAGACAGTGGCGGCCTTTTTTTTTTCTTTCTTTCTTTCTTTCTTTCTTTTTAGAGCGCCTACTTTGACGATGACGCCGCTGCACCGCGCTGCACCCGCATCAGTGCGACGTAATTCGAGGTACAAACGCGAATTTTCCATTGGTCCGAGCGTGTATTTCGTCGTTGTTTTTTTTACTCTTTTTTTTTTTTGGTACTTTTTTTCGTTTTTACGTCGTCTTCGCAGCCGTCTTTTATTTTCGAATACGACCGACGACCGACGACGCGACGAGGTCGAAACGAAAACGCTTTCGTAATGACATCGTTATATAGACTACGATGGTAAATGTTTTAATACGACCGAGTCCCATACACTACCAACGTCGCTTTTACGTTTGGGATTACAGTTTTCGTTCTTTTACGTACATTTTTTCATTTTTTTTTACTTTCTTTTCACTTTTTTTTTTTTTTTTTGGATTTCGTTTTTATTTATTTTTTTTCTACGTAGCTATTTCTTTCGTGTTTTTTTCTTTTTTTCGAACCTACTCGTGTTCGATGTCGTCGTATCGTTACCCCGTTGTTGACGAATCGAGCCGACCGGACGCAACGTAACGCAACGTCGTGATAGCCAGTGCCATAGTCGTTGTCTAGTTTTGATGTTTTTGTTTTTCGACTGGAAGAAATTCCGTCGCTGACAATACTCGTTCGTAATTGAACGTAAAAGTACGTCGTAGTTTTCAAAGGCCTTGGTAATACGAGTATATATATGTACACATTTTTTCCTCTTCAAAATACACAAAACAGTAAAATTAAGGGCGAGGCTCGATAATCACCTCGATAACGATACGAATTTAAAAAGTTGAACAGGCTGTGGGCGGATGAGCATGTTAAATTTGCCCCGCAGAGATTTCGGGACGATAGTTCGACGGTAGGTGGTAGGGATGGCGATATTTGATCGTAAATATCGATACCAAAAATATCGATAGCACCGATATCGATATCCGATAATTGGAAAACGTTGCTTCGGGGGGTATATCAAATTTTGTTACTCCACAGTGCCTAATTGAGAAACAATAACAAATGCAGTTTAATTTTCAGAATAATTTAGGTTTTAGCAGTTTCGGTTAAACGACTGAAAATTTTAAAAACGACCTCAGATTTTCAGAAAAAAAATTCAGATTCTAGTAATTTTAAAATTTTTATGTCGCAAAAAATTTTTTAAAAGCAATTAAAATTGAAAATGTTATTTTCACAATTCAAAATCCAACAAAAAAAAAAAAAGATTTAAAATGCCATTATACAATTAAAATAAGTGACATATGACAATGATAAGAATTGATTCCTAATCAGCATTGCGGGTAGGAAAGTTTCAATGGTGCCAAAAAATCGAACCCCCCCTCCCCTCCCCCCAGGCACATCTAGGATCTGTACTGAATGTACATATTTAATTTCAAGTTACTAGCTCAATTTTGTGAGGAGTTATGTGAGGAACAAACTCAAAAAACTAAACACATGAGAAAACTCGATCGAAAAACCACGTTTTTGGGGCCGTAAGGTGGGGGGGGGGAGGAGGTTGCAATGGAGCTAAAAAGTCGGAACCCCCCAAAAAGGCACATATAAAGCCCCAACCAAATGTACATACCAAATTTCAACTTCCTAGCTCAATTAGGTGGGGAGATAAGGGAGGAACAGCTCTTTTTCAAGGTCAAAAAAGGAGAAAAGTCCCCATATCTCCCCTCCTAATTAACTTTAGAGGTTGATTTTTGAGTATGTTACGTAACTTTTGATTCTCTATCAAATGGGTTAACAAAAGGCAATTTTTGTGGTTCTGACCGCTCAGCACCCCCTCCCCCAAATTGAGGCATAAATGAATTTTGACCCTTGTTCATCCCCACTCATATATACTTAATCCACCACTTAACTGAGCTGATTGACCAAATTTGAGCAATTTTGGTCGATATCGAGCGGAGTAAATGATTTTAATGTCAGAGGGAGAAAAAAATAAAAATAATGAAAATAAAAATAAATATCATGCACGTCTAAAAATCGTCTTAATGGTCTTATAGGGCCCCAAAACGGATTTTTTTTATATCCGCCCCCTCCCTCCTGAGCCGCCATTGGTCGATAGACTGTAATAGCCTGGTTTTCATTGACAATATGACGCATAAAATTAGGCTAAGAAACGTAAAAAATTATCGAACTTCGATATTCAGTAAAAAATATCGATATCCTGATATATTGTATCGATATCGCCATTTTTTCTAGTAGGTGGGTACCATTATGAAACGTCATGGACCGAAGTTTTGGATCTCCAACCCCACCCGTTCTCGAAGGAGGTGACTTTAGTTAAAAAACATGAATTAATTTTTTTTGAAAACGTTAATGAATGGATTTCTGTAATTTTTTGGTATGTTGTCGACACTAATGGAAGGCATTATAGAAAAAACAACACCCCTCCCCCTCCCCCTTCATAATTTCTAACTTGAATGACTATTTCCAACTTATTTTACTTTTTTTAATATGGATAACGATTTCGTAAAATTTTAAAATCATGTTTTTCAGATGTATATTCGACCCCCACATCGCATATATTTTTTTAAAAATTTTTACAAGGGTGCGCAGTAATGAAAATTTGAAAGAACTTGCAACATGAGCGGCTCAGTAAACTCCTCTCTTAAATCTAAACGTGGCTGAATTTCAACCTAAAGCCAACTCCTCTCAGGTACATCGAATGTACTATGAATTTGGGCCCGCAGGCCCAATTTGAGCGATTTTGGTCGGTATTGAGCCAAGTAAATGAATTTATTCTTCGAGAGGAAAACAATAAAATACCAAGATAAATATCCAATACACTCAAAAATGTTCTTTCAAGATTCCAAAACGTATTTTTATTGATCTCCCCCCCCCCCGCCTTGCACACGGACATCAATAGACCAATAGCCTGCCTATCTCTAACAATATGACACAAAAAAATCAAGCTGAAAATTATTACATAAATTTATGATTCCTGATTGGCTGAGCATAAACAAAGCACCAATGAAGAATAATGCCATTTAAATCAACCCGCTGAAAAAATATTCCCTCCCAAATTCGTAAATTATTGTTTACTTACAGATTTTATTTATTATTTGACATTCTAACGACAGCAATTTGCATAGTACTCACCTGAAACAAAGTAAAATAAAAAAAAAAGGTTACACATTAGTCGGTTGTAATTTTTATTTAAAATTGGTTGCATAATTCATCAATAAAAAAAAAAAAAACGTTAAAAATCATTAATTTCGGGCGTAATAGTCAAAATGTATTGTAAATTACGTAAAAATACTGGTGTTCCAAACCGTGACAAAAAAATTACAACTGTGAAACAGAGAATCTCCTGACTTCCTCCTCCGTATTGTTAAAAAAAAGGCCACGCTACAAATCAACTGTCAGCCGTTGGGGAGGGGGAATCGAGTGGACTTGAAAATCATTCGAGTTCCTATAAAATGACGTGGATTATTTTTGAACAAGTCGGATATTTTTTCAAACGCCCCTTCCCCTCATCTCCAGGGCTTAAATAAACGAATGAATAAGAATGATCTAGAGTGAAAATTCAACCATGTCCAAAATTCGTGCGAGGTGGGAAGGGCTGCGAAGGAAACTGGCAGATAATCTTTTAGGGATTATAGAACACGAGATATGCATACTTTCCCTTTTCTGAATTTGGAAAAAAGTTTAATCTTGGCCTAGCCTCTCATCTGAAACAGATATTGGGTGCTTCTAATTGGCAAGCAAATTTCATAAAGGTCGTAGATGTGCCTTTTGGTGTATATCTTGTCTGCAAAATTATCTAAAGCATTGAAATCTAGGTTGTAAATTCATAAGGGGTCCTAAAATTGGCCACTCAAAATATTTCGACTTTCCAACCTCATTGCATCTTCTCATTGGTCCGATTTTCCATGTCAATTTTCCAATGAAAACCATACTGACTATTAAAGAATATCGATAACCATGGGGTGGGGGGAGGGGGGTCATGATAGAAAAAAAAACGTTTTTAGGACCATTCTTCGGCATGTTACGTACCTCTCCACCTTTCCCAAAGGCTGAAATCATCTATTCGCGACCAAAATCTCTGAAATTCGGGCAATAAAGGGGAGATACGAAGGTGATTCCCAGAACTGACCCAGGAAAAAAAACATATGTTTCGCAAATTTCCCCTCCTAATCGAGCTAGAGGATTGAGGATTGAAATTTGGTACGGGGATTTTTTCAAGTGTTTCAACTTTTCAGCTCCGATACAATCACTCGTTGCCCTTAAAAAGTAGTTCTTCCGAGGGCGGTTTCTGTTATTTTTCCAGTTCCTCCTCGCCATGTATCATCCCCTCTGCCACGTAAATTGTGACGGGGGGGGGGTGTTGAAATTTGTAATCTAGATTCGGTAGAGATACTGAAAATGCTTTCGATGGCCTTCAATTTTTCAGCCCTATTGTACCCCCCTCCCCTCATACGCCTAAAAAAGTATTTTTTCGCTAGTTTTTGCTATTGGGGGGGGGGTGTCCTCCTCATATTGCACAGAGTGATGGGAAAATTTCTAGATGGCCAAAAATCTGACACTTGGTCGTAGGGGATGTTTTGGGGCGCTGAACTCATCTCTTAAGGTTTTTCACACTCAGATGCAAAGTGGGGGAAGGGGTCAGAATTTAATTTCGAGCAAAACTTCGAGTAGGGTGTCAGAATGCATGTTTCTCAGTCTTCTTTTGAATTTAGTTCAGACGTTATTTTTTCAAAAAAGTAAAAGGAGAGTGGATGGACGGGGAGGGGGTTGTCATCAGAATGAAATTTTTAACAAAATTCTAAACGTGTGTCAAAATTAGTTTTTCAGTCTTCTGAATTCAGTTCTGACATTATTCTTTCAAAATGTCCTAGGATAGTGAGGAGGAGGGGGGGGGGTAAAAATTCAATTTCGAGCCGTATTTCGAGTCGGGTATAAAAACATATGTTTTCCAGCCTTCTAAATTCAATTTCGGTGCCATTTTTTCAAAAAAAAAAAAAAAAAAAAAACACAACTACAATACAATCCGT
>FIZR01022258.1:18418-28632 GCA_900060175.1 Ferrisia virgata
AATTCAATTTCAGTGCCATTTTTTAAAAAAAAAAAAAAAAAAAAAAACACCAATTTTCATACTCCACTTGGAATTTGGCTTCTAGTTGAATCTTGAGCCCCTACCTCCACTTCCCTTTGCACTTTTTCGAGAAAATAACGTCGGAACTGAATTTAGGAGACTGAAAAGCATTCATTTCGACACCCGACTCGGAATTTCATTTTAAATTAAATTTTGATCCCCTTCTCCCTCCAATTTTGATTTTTTCAAAAAAAAAAAATAACGACGGAAATGAACCTACATTTTGATACCACAATTGAAATTTCACTAAAAATAGTACCTCGGCCACTAGCTTTACTGCCACTCCCCATTAAAACTGAGGATCAAAATTTTTTCGAACACGGACTCGAACACCTCAAAAAAACTTTCCAATGAGTGAAGGAATTTAAGATTTTTAGCTCCTCGAAATCCTCATATTTATCAGTTCACATAAAATAATATAAGATGTACTAATTCTTTCGAGCTGATTTTTTTCAAGAGTTTATGAGTTTTCGAGCACACCTTAGGTTTGGTTAAATCATACCCAATTCCCCTCCCCTCTTTCTCCCTGCACTACTTCGATATAAGAATCAGAACGATATTTTTTTCTCAGAACAATTTATTTTTCAGCTAACATTTCTGCGAAATTTCTTATGGTGTGAGTTGAGTAGATTAGGTGGCGGGGCGGGGGGGGGGGGTTAATCGTATGAACTGAGTTACAATTTTTACTTTTTTTGTTACGGTAGGAAGTTCGATTGGAACTCGAAGGAAGCTAAAGGTACTGAAGACTCTTCAAATTTCATCAATTCGTTTTTCATACTTCAATTATTGATGCTTCTGGGAAAATAGGGGAGGAAAAGGAATACATCTCAATTCACGGTCGAGTTGATAAGATGGAAAATATAATCGCAGGAGATTTAAAATATAGATATTCTATACCAGACGAGGTTGAAGTATGTTTCGTTCGAGCGAAGGGACAAATTACAAGTAAACATAAAAATGGCGATGGACTTGGTAAAGTGTAGAGCATCGCGTCACAAATAACATATCGTCGCCGGCATCGTTGAAGCGTGTCTGTGTGGTGGGTGGTTCTACTCATTTTCTTTTTTCTTCGTGTACTGCCTATGCCTGCCTGCGTACTGTGTGAGCATCTGTTTTCAGTTCGTCGTCGTCTTTTTTTTTTTTTTAATATCATTATAATACACGTATATAATCATAAATACATAATAATGTACGACTACGATGACGAGGAGGAGGAGGAGGAGGAGGAGAAGGAGGACGACGACGACAATGATGCTGACATAGCTTACGTATGTTATCCTATCTCCCTATCACTTCGTATCATATCGTATCACACATTTTATATACCGAATATAGGCGAATACACACAACGTACGCATACTAAATGATATAGTAAGAAGTACGTATACGTACATATAAGTAAAGTATACCTCTGCAACGACGTAACGTAACGAAGACAACTAAGTACGTGCCTGCGTGTAAAATACACGTCATTTAAACACGCACATACGTTTACTAACCTACACACACGCACACACACACACACAATCTCTCTCACATTGGTGAGCAAAATCGCGTAGGTATATATATATGGGTAGGTATACGTATATAAACATAGTATAATATTCACGTTCCTCTGTAGTCTGAAGCCTGTACATGTATACCGAGTACTCAAACACACACACACACACACACACACACATACAAACGCTCACACACCCAACACCATACCAAACCAAGGTGCGGTACACTCTTCGGGCGCCTTTTATGCGCCTCTTTTACACCCATTTACGCGACGCGAAGGTGCGGTCCCCCTTCGTCGACGACGTCGCCATCGTCATCGCCGTCGTCGCCGCAGGTAATGTCGGGTAATTTTTTGCACCAGGTACACGATACGACGACGACGACGACGACGACGACGACGACGACGGCGACAACGACGGCGGCGTCGGTCGACATCGCTCTCGTCATTTACTCGCACCAACGACGTATTCTCGCTCTTTCGCTCGTCGTACCATCCCCCTTATTTTCTTCGTATTTTTTTTTTCTCCCGAATACGTATACGCTCTGCTATAGCATAGTAGCACACGGGCACAACTATCTAGCAGCGGTACAGTGCGGTCCTATCATCTGCCGCACCGTTTGCGTATCCCTGCGCCGTCTTCTTCGTCAACCCTCGAACCATACACATACACACGTAACATAACGCAAAGGCGATGGCGGTTTTCGCCATCGCCTTTGCGTTTAGCATACCGCCTCCGCGGGCCCAATACCATACGCGATGCGGCGCACCTCAACCCTTCCGCCTTCCTTCGTCTAGGCCTTTTACTTGCCGCATACGCCGTACGTATAAATTCTAGCGAACGTCGTTCTCTGCCATCGCAATATGCCTGAGAAAGCTCGGCTCGCAGCTTACTCTTTATACGTGTGTGTACGTTACGTAGGTTAAAACTCTACCCACCTGCCTACCTACCTACCTACCTACCTACCTACCCACCCACCAACCATCGGCAATCTATCTACCTATTCGCCAGCGCCATCCGACACGACGGTATCTACAATACATTCGAGGCAATTGCTATTATACCCGCTACACCGCTCCCATTCCACATCCGAGCCGAGCCGGCTCGTGGTTGCCGCCGCAAAGCGAATATCGTAGCCTGAATTTCATTCCTCTACTCACCCTCCGGTGCCTAGACTTTTACTTTTACTCGTTCGCTATCGCTATCTTTCTCTCGCCAGAAATACAGTACACGCACGTAGCTACCTATCTACCTACCTACCTACCAATGTATAGGTACTATCGTCGACTAAACGCGCAAAGAGACCATCCTGCATCCGTTTGTATGGGTATGGTTATTGACAGCACAGCACAGCACAGCACAAGCGTGTCATGAGAAGGCATTGCGTGACATATGGGCGCAGGCAGAAGATACAGTCTGCTCAAAACTCGAGTACTTCGACACGAGCGTCGATTTCTTCACACCGTATCGCCCGTGCCCTGCCTGCCCACGTACTGCTCCTGCTCGTGCTCCTATATATACGTACACCTATACATCGATATCGTGTAACGAAAATCGTCGTTAAAAACTTCGAATAAGCTGTATCAGCATGATTTTTACAACGTGGTGTGTACGATAGATATATGTATGTACTTCGAAGCTGGAGAGATTTTCGAACTTTCAGCCAAATGGCGGCTCAGATTTCGCCGGGGGGTTTGAGCGCAACAGTGCACCTGCACAGATCACATCGAATTCAACCATTTCGATAGCCCGATCAAAAGTATAGTCAATTTTTCACTCCCCTGGCCGCCCATTGGGGCATCTATGGGGCTCGAAGTCACGTATAAGTATCGAATTTGGAATCACTATCAAATTACCTGTACTTTGATACCCCACTCGAAAATTTTGTCAATTTTTAGATTTTGCCCCCTCTCATCCAGGCCTTTTGCCACTCAAAACCACCGTTATCCAATTTAGAATCGTATCAGCTTCGGATTTAGAATCAGAAGGTCAAATCGTCCGTATTTCGATATCCCGCTCGAAAATTTTTACAATTTTGGAATTTGCCCCCTTCCCCCTCCCCGATGACCCTTATGCAATTTATGGTCATAACAGTATTGAATTTGGAATTAGATGGTCAAATTGCCTAAATTTCGATACCATAGTCCAAAATTTTGTCAATTTTGGATTTGCCCCCCCCCCATCTTCAACGACTTTCACGCAATTTTCAGAGACATATCAGTATTAGATTCGAGATCAGAAGGTCAAATTACCTGTATTTCGATACCCCACTTGAAGATTTTGTCAATTTTTATATTTTTACCCCCTCCCCCCCACCGCCTTTCGACGCTCAAACCACCGTTACCCAATTTAGAATCGTATCAGCTTTGGATTTGGAATGAGAAGGTCAAATCACCCGTATTTAGATATCCCACTCAAAAATTTGTACAATTTTGGATTTTGCCCCCCCCCCCCCGATGACCCTTATGCAATTTGTGGTCATAACAGTATTGAATCTGGAATCAGATGGTCAAATAGCCTAAATTTCGATACTGTAGTCGAAAATTTTGTCGATTTTGGATTTATTCCCCCCCCCCCCTTCAACGACTTTCACGCAATTCAGAGACATATCAGTATTAGATTCGAGATTAGAAGGTCAAATTACCTGTATTTCGATACCTCACTCGGAAAGTTTACGATTTTGTATTTTCCCCCTCCCCCAACCATTCCCTCGCCCTTTTCTCACGGTCTTTATACGATTTGTAATCATATCGGAAAGGAGTTTGAAATCACAAGTCCAAGTCCGCCTAAAAATTTTGTCAATTTTGAATTTTGCACCCTCCCTCCGCGCGATAACCGTTATGCAATTTAGGGCCATGTCAGCATTGAGTTTAGAATTTGGAAGATCACATTACCTAAATTTCGACACCCTAGTCGAAAATTTTGTAAATTTTGGATTCCCACCCTCCTCCCCTTCTATCGAATTTTACGCAATTTAGGAACACGTCAGTATCGGATTCGAGATCAGAAGGCCAAATTACTTGTATTTCGATACCAAATTCGAAAATTTTTACAATTTTGAATTTCGCCCTCTCCACCCTTTCTAACAGACCTTACTCAATTTATGGTCATATCAGAATGGAATTCGAAATCACAAGTCCACCACAAAATTTTGTCAATTTTGAATTTTGCACGACCCCCCCCCCCATGATGACCCTTACCTAATTTAGGGTCACATCAACATTGAATCTGGAATTAGCAGGTCATATTACCTATATTTCGATACCATAGTCGAAAATTTCGTCAATTTTAGATTTTGCCCCCTCCCCTCGCCTACAAAAAATTTTCCTGCAATTTAGAGACACATCAGTACTCGATTCAAGACAATACCTCACTCGAAAATTTTTACAATTTTTTATTTTTACCCCCCCCCCCCCCTCATTTTTTAACGGTCCTTATGCATGCAATTTATGGTCGCATTAAAATTGGGTTCAATATCATAAATTCATGTAAAAATTTTGTCAATTTTGGATTTTGCCCTCCCACCTCATATCTTACAATGGTCCTGGTACAATTTCGAGTTCTATCAATTGAATTGGAAATCGTAACGTCAAATTACCTCAATTTGGATACCCCACTCTAAAGTGTTGCCCATTATGGATTTCCCCCTTCCCCCCTCTAAACGCCCTTATGCAATTTAGGTTCATATCAGTACCGAATTCAGAATTACAAGCTCAAATTACCTACATTTTGATAGGCCAGAATTTTGTCAATTTTGAACGCCTTTGCCCGCTGATGCAGTCATAAATGCATCGGATTCGAGCTTACAAGATCAAATTACACATATTTTTATGCCCCGCTCGAAATTATTGCGAATTTTAGATTTTACCTCGTCCCTTCTCTGTAGCCCTCGTAGCATTAGTCATATTATTTAGTATCAAATTTGAAGTTATAAATTCAAATTAATGGTATTTCAAAACCCTACTCGAAAATGTTCACTCCCCCTCCCCATCTTTACGCAATTTAGAGTTATATTAATTTCGGATTTGGAATCATAAGGAAAAATTACTATAATTCAACCCCCCCCCCCCGGACAATATTTCCAATTTTAGATTTTTCCTCTTCGTTTTCTGAGGCCCGTGTGTAATTTATAATTCCAATAAAACAGCAAATAAATTTCGGACCCATCTACACTAGCGCTCTCTGGCTTCTCGTACTAGAATTGGCGAAATCTAAGCGAATAAAAATGGTAAAAAAAATTTCTGCATCATACTTAAATTATTGGAAAAGCATGTCCAATTTATTTGGAGGTGCTTGAGTCACTCTCTGCTTTTCTATTCAAAACAAAGCAACAATATCCAACACTCAAATTGATAATCTGATAACAAAGAGATTAGGACGAGCCGTCCGAGTTACTTCCGGTGGAAAAATGGCTTGAAAATTCTGCATAAGCCCACTCTCCTCGCCTACTTGTACCCCTTTTTTTGAATACTTGAAACATTCGTTGAAATCAACATTCGAAGTTTCAACATTGTACCGAGATTAATAACGAAGAATTTCATCAAAATGAAAAAAATTCCGCCCACCTCGGCTCTCCCCTCCTTTTTCGCTTTTTTCCTGCACACCTACTCAAGACAGGAAATTTTCTACATATATTTTATAACGAAGCTCTAAATCTACAGTCTTCGAAAGCTGCGAACTTACACTCGTGGTGTAAAATCCTGTCTGCCTTCTTCGCAAGATCTCACCATGATAAATACACCAGGCATGAATTTTCTGCATACAGAAAATTTATAGCACGTCTTCCACCCGCACTGCTAACTCCATCTCATTCGAATGACAAATCATGTTCGAGGGTACAGAAAAAAATTCGGTAATTTACGATGAAATCCACTCGACGAATTTCGACGATACAGATTTTTCAACACGATGAATAAAGGGTAGAAAAGCCGGGCGAAGGGATACGGGTCGTCTACATTCAAATTCCGTTCATGACTCGGCAATCATTTTTTTCCCATATTCATCGGCAAGCAATAGCGACAAGTACTTTGGTAGATTCTCGTACGAGACACGAGTATCTCTACACTGACGTACTGTAAGTAAGTATTCTCGATTGGAAAATCTGAGCGACCGACAAGAATATAAATTATCTATACACAACAAAAATACGTACATAACACGTGTACTCACACTTCTTTCTGTGCTCCTCCGTTTCTCGTATACACATCGCAAATACACGAATATATTAAGAAGATGAAAGCTATCTTAATGGAGGGTGGAATACGTATACGAATATACGACGGCAGAGCCGGCCCAGGCGAGAGGTAAAAGGGGAAAT
Organism: Ferrisia virgata; assembly: GCA_900060175.1. Classification (NCBI taxonomy): domain Eukaryota; kingdom Metazoa; phylum Arthropoda; class Insecta; order Hemiptera; family Pseudococcidae; genus Ferrisia; species Ferrisia virgata. Next base: position 25,298 of record FIZR01022258.1, read on the forward strand.
TCGTCGTCGGTTCGACACGCGTACAAATCCAAGATCAAAAGAAGCCGAACGCTGGTGCCACGTTGCTTCGTGTAATCTATCTCGAGTCGATCAAGTCCCCCTCCTCCCTCCGACTAGTCTTATCGTTTAATCGTTAAACGAGTGGAGAAGACAGGCTGCTGGAGGTTGGTCTGCTGCTGACTACCACAAGAATATGCAAACAGGTACAAGCTGAATAAATAATCATCCTAGCTCGATTCGAGATTTATAAGAGAAAAAAAAAAATTTCAACACAGATTGTGTGCTTGATTTTCAAGTGTGGCTTATCAATACCCAGCTTTTATCATCGATCATAAATTATAATTAGCGCAGATCGTAAATCCACGTTATATCGCGAACTCATCGCTACATTATTCTGTACAGCTTTATTTCAATAAAAATATTCTCGAGGAATCCAAAATATGGAAAAATACGGTTTCGAGCTCTCTCAAAAAAAACCCCCATAATTACACGATTTTCAACCAAAATTCGATAACGTTGGCGAGAGGGGAAATGGTTAGGGTTAAACGTAATTTTTCCAGGTTCTACCTACGAACGAAAAATTACGCTGTTTTCAAAAATAATCCTCATTTGGAAAATCGTAGAATCCTTCCTAAGGGACCCCCGGAGGGCTGAAATTTTTCATAGGCACATTTTACTCAAAATTTACCCAAAAATTAACCAAATCAAAGGGGTCGATTTTTTTTCACTCCACTTTACTGCATCAGTCAGTCGAATCACTTGAACATAGCTACGAGATCTGAATTCAATAAATATTTTCGGTTAGTACGGTGGGGGGAGGGGGGCTGAGAGCGATATGCATTTAATAATTTAATAAAGAATATACAAAAAAACAAACGAGTGAAGTTTCTTTTTCTTACACATCAAAAACTCACTGAAAAGTAATAATCAGGCTTGCCTTTTCCAAGAATAAAAAAAAAACATCGTTGTCTATTTTTAAGCGATGGAAAAATGAAAAAAAAAAAAAAGTTGAGCAATCCGAATTAATTCACCAATATTAGTGAAAAATAAGTAACTCGATGTTTTGGTCCGACAAATGCACACAGGTCATGAAGAAAAAAATATTACCCATGCAAAAATCTTGGAAGTAAAATTTCAGAAATTAAAAAAAACTGTTTTTGGGAAATGAAAAAAATATTAAATTTATGCCTGAATAAAGCGATTTTTTCTGAAACTATCCAACCAATTTTTTTTATTTTTATTTTATATTGTTTAGGTGAATTTTCTTCGTGATTTGACAGAAGGATTTGTGGCAATCTTAATTTTTTGTAGTTTTACATATTAAGCTAATTCATGTAGAACTGTACTAATTTTGAGTGAATTGATGGAATTTTTGGAATAAAATTGGAATTTCCCCAAAACCTCATATCAAAAGAAGGTTGTGGTATTCCTGAATAAAACCACAAAAACATGAGTTTCCTGGATCCCCAAAATTTTGTAACTTCCCCCCTCCCGCTTCTAGAAGGGTTGCGAGAATTCTTACATTTAAGAACCCCCTCCCCTCCCCCCCAAACACATCAGCAACTTTTACCAAATCTACCAACTGAATTTCAGTGCCCTAGCTCAAATGATAGAAGGAGAGTTATGCGAAAAATCAACTTGAAGAATGGTAAACTTCATCCAAACCCTCCTTCCATTGGGGTTGCAACGAGAAGAAATGGAACTGTAAAGGCGAAACCCACATAAGGCATATTCAGGACTTCTAATGAGTCTACGTACCAAATTTCAACCTCCCAAAGTTCAATTTAGAGAGAAGATATGCGAAGTGAGGGCAACAATTACCAAACCTAACCTCACCAAACCACGTTCCGGTTGATGTACCCAGGGGGGGGGGGGTTGCAATGAAGGTATAAAGTCAAAATTCCCAAAACCTTCTTTTGAGACCTATATTGAATATATATACCAAATTTCAACCCCCTTTCACGATTTGGAGGAGAAATATACGTAGATCTGATTTATTTTCAAAGCCAAAAAAGTGGAAAATCCCCTTATCCCTTCTCCTGATTGGCGCAGAAGGTTGACTTTAGAATATGCTGGACAACTTTTGATTCTCTGTCGATTGGCTTAAGAACAAACAATTTTGAAGATATTTGACCCTTAGCCCCCCCTCCCCCAAAATTTGTACATAATTGAATTTTTTATCCTAGGTCATCCCCACTCATATACATCTAGTCATACACTAATCCCACCCTATCAGCCAAATTTTAGGGGAAAATAGAATAAAAATGAATAATTAAATAGAAATATTCCACATGTCCAAAAATTAGCATTAATCGTCTTCTAGGTCTTTAGAAGAAATTTTGTAGACCCTCCTTTCTTACCAATATCACACACGAGTCGATGGACCATAATGGTACGATTTTCTTTATCAATGTAACATGAAAAATCAGGCTAAAAATCAAAATAATGGGAGACTCCGTTTGAGTGGGAAATAATCGAATAAGTCTGCTCATGGAATAATTTTCTTGAACGACGGTAGAATTAGGCACTTCCAGAACCACTACTAAGTCCACATACTGAATTTCAGCTCCCTGGCTCAATATGTGGAGGGAGAAGGGGCGTGGAATAGAAACACAGAACCAAAAAATGATAAAATTTTAGCAAAAAATTACTTTTTCAAGCTGTCAGAGTGGCCCAAGGATACTCAAACAACAAAAGCCTCCAAAATCCACATCTAGCACCTTCACTAAACGTACATATCAAATTTTAACTTCCCAGATCAATTTGGAGGAGGGGGGGAGATACGTGCGGTAGGAACTCGAAAAAATTATAAAAACCACTCAAAAACCATTTTTCTGGGGCTGCGAGAGGTCTAATAAGAGACGATAGTCGAAATCCCCAAAAAATTACATCTAGAACCTCTACTACGTGTACCAGCCAAATTTCAACCCCGCAACTCAATTTTGAAAGGGAAATACGTATGGGACAGTCTTCTTATAAAAAGTCAAAAAATATCAGAATTTTCACTAATTTTTTGTGCTTTGCAGGGGGGGGGAGGGGAGATTTGTTGTTAAAGTGTACAGAATTGTTGACAGATATTCGACCCCATTTTGGCAGAGTTTCATTTCACTGCAGCTTCCATTAGTCTGTCGTAATAGTCGAGCAAGTTCATTCGAAATAGTGTTTTGTTTAAAATATTACACCCAATGACCAAAATCCACCTTCTCATCAATTTGTTGTGGTGAGGGGGGGGAGAGGGTTTCATGTTCAAGTGGATGGTATTACCACCCGCTATTCGGACCCCAGTTTGCAGATTTTCATTTCCCACCAGCTATCATTAGGCTGTCGTAGTAGTC
>FIZR01022270.1:0-10242 GCA_900060175.1 Ferrisia virgata
TCGATGGGAAACTTCATCTCGGGGTTTTTTTTTCTTCCTTCTTTTTTTTTTTTTTTTTTTTTGTTTTTTACTTTACTTTACTTTACTTTACCTTACTTTATAATCAAGTAAATAACGTTCGTTCGTTTCCTGTATACTTATTATCAAAAGTATAGCGTAGTAGCTGCTTGTAAATGCTGCTGCCAAACAAAACGACGCGACGGTGACGTCTCGATTCGTTATATGTACCAGCTCTTTCATGTTTCAACGTTAATCTATTCTCGATTGTAAACGAACGCGAGAAAGCAATTTCTCTCGCCAATTAAAAATGTACGCTTCGAATGTTGGTATAAATATGAAATAAATGCAAAGAAAAAAAAAGAAACGGTAAGAAGATGACACGACGAAGAAAAAAAAAACAATACGAAAACGATACAGGAAGAAGCGTTCGTTCGTTGCTTATTTTCAATTGAAACCCTTTTCTACGACGAGAAGATAGGTATATCTATCTTTATACAGCGACAACGACGTCGAAGATGAATTTAAAAAAATAAAAAACCCTACAAACGTCGTCGTAAAAACATCGATATACTTTCTAGTTGACGAGTTCGTCTTCGTACTTACCTACAATAAATAAAATGAGAAAAACTTTCGAGCTAAAAGGGCGCCATTTGAGCGGGGGTAAATTACTAAATTCTCAATCGTTACGATTACGAAGGTTTTCCAACCAACCAACCAGCCAAGAGAAAAGAATCGTAATACACGTTGTATATTTCGCATAAGAATCGTCGTTTCTGGTCGTCTTGTGGTCGCAAGCACCGGTAAAATGTATTTAACGTCGTAAAAAACCAATTACTCGCTGTTTGCGATGTAAGTAGTAGGTAAACGTGAACAAGATACGACGACCGACCAACCAACCAACCAACCAACCGTCACCATCATCAGTAGAAAAACAAGGTATTTTTTTTTTTTACAGCTACAACTACTACTTCTTCTTCCCTATCAGACTGATGCTTGTTGTAGTAGCTCTCGGGGGGTTTTATTTTCTTGTAGCTTCGTCTCGCTCTTTCTACTTACTTTGGTGCTTACAACATTTCACTTTCATTATTACTCATCGTCATTCCGATAGGAGGAAAAGATCGGGTAATGCGCGCTCGAAAAACTACCCTTAATTTTATGGTTAATTTTCTCTCTTTTTAATTATTAAATTCTTTCTTCTTTATCCCCTACATCGCTGTTTGGTATAGCTCACTCGCTACGTTGCTGTTCGTTTCCTTAATGAAAATTATATTCAACTTTATATTTACGCGGAGTGCACTTAGTAAGTAGGTAAGTATATTATTATATAAAGACTGGAGCACGTTGTAGTGTTTTAAAACAAGATAGGTAAGGTAGTTGTCTGACCAGAAAGGAGAGCGGATTATACTACAACCCTTAACCCTATAGAAACACACTGCACGTCTGCCTCACTACGACTACGAGGTATACTATGTGTATAGCGTCATAAGATGCTCGTTAAGCGAATAATAGAATTTAATTTTCTACCATCCATCGTTTCTTCTCCTCCTTCTTCATCTCACAGGCACAGATCGGATGGCATCATGTCCGTGTACAGTAGTGAGTGCACTGTACCAGTTTCTTTTCCTTGACTCAGCTAAGTATACCACCTATAACGACATCATGTAGCCGTGGAGGCGTTTTGTAAGAGTCAGCCAAGGGTCTGTGTAGTGTTAGGGTTGTACGAAACAATCTCGTATACCGGCCCAATTCTATACAAGGATCGTCGTCGAGTGTATATTTATTCGAGCGAAGACGAGAACGAGAACACGTGATAAAGTACATAAACGAAACCGGGCTAAGATTCTTTTTTTTTCCTTTTCTATTTTCGAGTTATCCTCGTCGTTACATCGTTTCGTAAAGAAGACGACGAGCTTAAAACGAATTCACTTCGAACAACTGAAAACTATAAAGAAGTAACATGGTCAAGGTTGAACTACCTTTAACATTTTCTACTTAGTATCGATGATAACGTTATATAATACCTTTTACCTTCTGGACTGAGGATTAAAATATCGATCAAGCTACCCTAAGGAGTACGGAAACCAATTTAAATTCATTTTTTGAGACGAAGAGAGGGAGATTTTTATGAAATACTGTTACAGACGACGTTGGTTTGACATGTACGACGATAATCAGGGACGTGCTCAGCAATTTGGGGGCCGCTGACTAATTTGATTGAATGGACACTTCAAATGAAAAAAGAGGTAAATTCGGATAAAATGGTTAGGAAGGGTTTTTTTTTTGGCTCATCGTACTCGTGAAGGTGAGTTATGAAACATATCCAAAATTCTCAAAAATCCTGCTATTCCATTTCCCCCTTTTAAATGCGGAGTCTTGCGCCCCCACCCCCAGCGACATTGCAGCACAATTGTAACTGATGCATCAAAGAGCATTGAAATTTGACGCTAACTATAAATATTATTTTTCAAACATCGACACTTTCCAAATAGCATGATCAGTTAAAAACGGTGAGTTTATTGTTTGCCCTTATCAAATTTGAGTCCCGAGGAGGAGGGTTAAACCTAAAAATTTTGGAAAATTTCCATACAAGTATCGAAATGTAGGTATACTGATTACACTGTCTTGTAAGTACGAAATTAATGCAGAAAAATTTGAAAATCTTGCCAAAAAACGGCGAAAAACTACGTATAAATAATTAAATATATAATTGGTGCTCGATATCATAAACTATACATAAGATATTAATACATGGGTCAACAGCGATCAAAGTGTCTCATGGCAATCGAAGATCTTTCTGAGGAAGCTCAAAAGGCTCAAAATAAAGACAAATTCGACTTCGAGAACTATACACGCGAAAAAAGTGTAGATTCGACGCAAATACAGATTTAGTAAACCCGCTGCTGACTACTTTGGACCTAGTAATTTCATTTCTAAGACATAATAACAAAATAAAAGGAAACCGAACTTTCAGAAAAATGTCTTGAAATTAGCATCAGAACTGATTCTTTAAATTATAATGAAGATGATCTTCAAATCTTCAACCTTGTTCCTTTGTTTATAATAAGTTTTTAATGTTTGTCGAATTTTTATGCGTTTGTTTTATTAATTAATTAGGTAGCCATTTATACCAAAAAAGCTTTCCTTGTGTGCTTGAGTTTATATTTTTGCTTTTTTGTAGTTTTCACTTCAATAATAGCTACATTTCGACACCTATATCGATATTTCAAAAAATTTTGAGTTTTGACCACCCTCCCCCTTTGAGCTAAAATTTAGTTAGGGCAAGAATAACCGCCAGGATTGAAATCAGCGACCTTGCGTACCTATATTTTGACACCAATATTGAAATTCTTCGAAATTTTAATTTTGACCTATCCCTTTTGGAGTTGAAATCTAATCAGGGTAAATACTTAATGCCAGAATCGGAATCAACGACTTCGAATATCTACATTTCGACACCCATATTGAAATTATTCAACATTTTGAGTTTTACTCCCTCCCCCTTACAGCTTAGGTGTGGATCGATGATTTTTTTAAGATCTTTTTTTACATTTGTAAAATCTTCACCTGTTTTTCAACATTTTTCGTGATTTTTGATCAATTTTCTGCACTTTTTACTGATGTTTGTTAAATTTGTACCTATTTGTTAAATTTTTTAACTGCAAATTTCATTCATTTTTCAACATTATTTTGCGGTTTTAGATGACATTTTTTTACGCATTTCTATCCAGTCTTCAACAAATATACAATAATTTTTAACGTTTTTTTACGAAAAATCGAGCAAAAATCACAAATATGTGAAAATTAGCCAAAAATCGTTAAAAATCACTGAATATTGAGTAATAATTTGATAAAAATAGGTAAAAAGTGTAGAAAATTAATGAAAAATCACGAAAAAACACAAAACTGTCAAGAATTATTAAAAATTACAAAAAAGAATAACAATTCTAAAAAAAAAAATCAGACAAAAATCAAAAAAAAATGTTGAAAAACGAGTAAAAATTGAGTTAAAATAATTAAAATTGGATAAAAAATTGAAAAAAATGCGTGTAAAATGAATAACATTGATCAAATACCACGAAATACTTAATGCTGAAAAATAAAAGAAAATTTAGCTAAAAAAATTTGTAACTTTTTTAGTTTTTTTGTAAATAATCTTTAAAAAAGCTATTACGAGCACCCATTAAAAATTTTTTAAATGAACGGCAGAACACTTTCAACCCAGTGATTAAGGAGGAAACCTCGAAGGTTGCATGCATAAGGAGAAAAAAAATACAAATTAAAGAAAAAATTTTTTAGTCATTTCAAGGTAAATGCGGAAGAAGTAAAATGATGACACTGCAAGGCAAAGAAAAAGGAATGAGGACTGTAGTGAAAAAGTCAAGAATGGGGATGAAATGGTTTGCAAACCGCAATGATAAAAGTATAGAAAAATTTAGTTGAGAATTTCCAATTTTCTTAGTTTTTCGTGGAAAACTTCTAATGCTATTATGAGCTTCCCGCTAAAAATTTTTCAAGTAATTAGCAGTGCGTCCCCCACTTCGTAGTCTGAGCAGAAACCCTGAAGGTTGCTTCTAAATGGAGAAAGAAATGTGTAATGTTAAAATTCACAATTTTTTACCTTAAAAGTTCATCATTTCCTATTATATATCATTTTTCTTCTCCACAGGGAAGCAACATCTAAAAATTCGACCATTTTTTAAATCCAACCCCACAGAGGGTCAAATGTGAGCAGAGGGGTTATGTATATTTTTTTGAAAATATCTCAGCTCCTATGGGTCTTACGTGAAGAACAGTGCAGTATACAATCAGAGAGCGTCGAATTCTTCACAAGGAAGCTTATTTCTGTTTTTTGAATAGGGGTGATAGGTATTAACTTTGGGTGAAGAACACACATACAGCATTCACAATACGTTATTACTTTCAAAGATGGCAAAACAATCGACAACTTTAATAAGTGTTATTTTGGGTAATTTTTATTCCCTTTTAGTCCAGCAACACATCTGAACTCCATGAATAGCTAGCTAGTATCTGCACACACCGTAGTACCTCTTCTTACTATCTTCACTAAACCAACTGTTCCACACATCAAAATAAATCACTACGTACCTACGAATACATCATGACGATTACAAAGAAGCACTGATCGATACGTATTAGCCAAGTCTAGGCAGTAGGTATCAGTCTACAATAAACCTACTTATGTGTACTACCATCAGAGCTTATACTAAACAGGTAAAATAGATTCGAACCGAACGAGCGGAAAACGTACACGAAAGTAAGTTCAGTTTGTGGCAAAATAACAAATCAATTTCACTTCGATACAAGGCCTTCCTGTCGTTGGTATTTTCTACTTTCTACGCACCGATGCTACCATAGTATACATTACATTACACTACACTTGCACAAATACAAAAGTAAAAGGTAGGTAGCTATATGGTGTAATATAGTGATAAAACCACGCATTCATGACCCAGCCATTTTGTATCCGATCGGTAAGTAGCTAACACCAATTTCCTCTTCTAAAACTGCGCATATAGTAGATAGGCTTTGTCTAAAACCTCAACTTTATACCTATCTAGTACCTGCACACAAAACAAACCTCATTATCGAATTAAAACCAACACATCACGTCTCAAAGTCTACTCACGAGTATAATCGACCCACTTAAATTACACCGAGAAAAATCTATTCCAATTTTAAACCGCGTCCTGCTCTTTCCTCATATAATACTTTTCCTTACATATAAAAAGACATGCAACCAACACCATTACAGGCCAACAGAAAAACACGATGAGAATGGAATTCGGCACCGAATACGTAATTAAAAAAGTATTTTAATTTGTACGTTCGAGTCGCCAAGCACGAGGAATGGTAAAAAAAAAAAAATACCAACGATAGCGAATATACGAATGGGATGTAAAAAACTTTTTTTCAAGTTTCCAAAATTCAGCGTTAACAATCGATTAGTTATAACTTTTCGTATAAGAACAGATTATACTTTTCTTTTCATTATTTTTATTTTCACAAGTAGGTACTTTCTTCTTTTCCTTCAACTTTCCGACAAATTCTTATTAAATATAAACGACGAAGATGTGTCAAAAAATGGCGTCATTTGATCGTTACCATTTGTCGTATACTTAATAAATTAATGTACAGACAGGGAAAAGTTGATGGTTTGAAATTCATATCTGATTCAGGGCACCGTTATCCCCTTGGAGGGGAGGGATGTGTAGAGGCAGAGCGGAGGAATCACGACTTTTGAACTACCTACCTCCCAAAAAGCTTCTCACTAACATCTAAAAATTAAAAATACTGATTTTACTTTATCTCCTACTCTTGTCAAAAAAATCACAAAATTTGTTTTTTTATATCTCTTTGCAGCATAGCCCCCCCCCCCTATAGTTGAAATTTGAAGACAAGTCTTTATGGAGAAAAATTTTATCCAGGCTCCGTAATCTATAGATGAGATAAATAATTGGTCATAAATTTCAATACCCAATGAAAAGTGGGAGGAGGGCGAATATCAACAAAATCCATTTTGGGTTCCTAGAAGACCATTGAGAAAACTTTTGGCCATGTCAGATATTTATTTATTTTTTTTTTTACCGAACATTAAAATCATTTACTCTGCTCGATACTGACCAAAATTGCTCCAATTTGGTCAATCGGCTCAGTTTGGCAGTGGATTACATATATATGCGTAGGGATGATCTTGGGTTAAAATTCAGTCATGTCCAAATATAAGGGAGGGGCTGCTGAGGGGCCAAAACGCAAAAATTGTTACTTTTTGAATCAATCGATACAGAATTCAAAGTTGCATATTATACCCAAAAATCAACCTCTTAGGTCAATTAGGAGGGCAGATATGAGGATTTTCCCCCTTATTCAACTTGAAATACAGCTGTTCCTCCTCTATCTCCCCACCAAATTGAGCTAGGAATTTGAAATTTGGTATGTATATTTAGCAGAGGCCCTAAATATGCCTTGGGGTCTACCCTTTACTCAGCTCCATTGCACCCCTCCCCCCTCACAGTCCCGGATATGCGGTTTTTTAGTCAAGTTTTCTTCTTTTTTGAGTTTCTTCCTCGCGTAACTATCCTCAAATAGAGCTGAGAAGCTGAAATTTGGTAGGTACATTTAGTAGGGACCCTATCTACATGTGCTTTAGATATCCACTTTACAGCCCCATTGCACCCCTTCACAGCCCCCAAAATGCGGTTTTTGGTCGTTTTCTAAGTTTGCTCCTCACTTACCTCCCCTCCTAATTGGACTAGGAAGTTGAAACTTGGTATGTACAGTCAATAAGAACCCAAGATATGTCTTTTGGGAGTTCTAACTTTTTAGCCCCATTGAATCCTTCTTACCTTCAATGTTCATTAGGAAAAAAATATCGCTTTACCATACTTTTTTTCAATTCTCTCGATTGTAATATGTCGCGAAAATCAGGCTGAAAAAGCATTGCAAAGTGGTGTTTTTTTTCAATTTGCGATTATTTCATCATGAACGGTCTGAATCTAAAATTATTATACATTTTTTGAAAGCTCGAAGTTTCTACTTTTTGAAAATGCGTTTGGGCATTACGACCAGTGGCGAGATTTGAAAATTTGTGAAAATCGATTTCTTGTGCTCAAAAATTACACCCTTTTCATTTTTGCTCTACAGAAGCTGTTTTCGTGATTTCTGGACATATTGTATCTGGACATCTAGATCAATGTTTTTGAATAATTTCGAAAAATTGAATTTTCATCTCAATGCTCTTTTCGTTGATGAGCTCCTGGGAAGGAAGAATTGGCAGAATAAAAAAAACTAAGCCCGGATTCGTGTTCACGGGGTCAAACTGCCCCAATTTAGGCATCTCACACGATCATTTTACAAAAATTAAAAAATTTTCCTTTTTTGGAAGATTTTTGATAAAACACATGTCGAAAAAACAGAAAGAAGCAGAAGAACTTCATAATGCAGAATACAGAGTTTTCTTATGAACATGAATCCGAGTATAGTTTTCTCGTTTATCCATTTTTATTCTCAAAAAATACATAAAACTAACCATTTCTTTGAACTTCTTGCGGTCTATCGATGTTTATCTCCTTCGTTCAGAATTCGATGGACTAAACTAAGCTATCCAGAAAACAATATGAATTTCACTTTGAATATTGTGTTTTACTTCATGAAAGCAGCGAAACAAGGGATAAAGAAAGCAAACCAAGATTTACCGCCTTTATCCCTGTCATCACTGCCATGGAATGAAGAAAATCCACTAAATTGATTGTAAATTGGAACAAAATAAAACAAAAAATTCCAAGTAAATGTAAGAAATGTCAATTTTTCCACGTCTAAATGGGGGCTATCCCCCTGGATGCGTCATAGGCGAGAAAGGAAAATTTCCTCCACACTAAAACTGTCAGGCTCAAAAGTGGACGCATCGACACATCACTGGGTGTTGAAATAAATTTTCATATTGAAAAAAACGGCTCCGGGGAGGCTTAACTCCCAAGTAGAAAAACCACTTGAGCATACTATACTCAAATGGAAAGTGAAGTTTGACTCAGCTCAATTTTAGCTCAACGATCACCAAACATTACTCGATAAAGCTGTATAATTTTGCTCGAGCGTTGAGAAAAAAAATAAAATAAGTACATACAAATACATAAGAAAGACGTACCGGACGAAGAAAAACGACCAAACACAGAATATTCATTAAGAATCGATTAAAAATGAAAAGGGCCCCTGTGTAAAATAATACCTTTACCGTACCACCATTTCAGTACGTAATTCGCGAAAAGAAAACATCAAAACAACCGAAAACTAATCAGCAATACACGTAGTATTTTTCCATAATAATCGATAAGATCGCGTTCAAAAAGGGTACCTTTCACGCTACAGCCCTCGTTTTTAACACCTCCTCTTTTGAAATACGTTACGTGCATTCTCATACCAAGAGCATAATTACACTTTGGTAAAAGCGCACGTCTCCGTCTCCATCGCCATCTCCATCTCGTCGCCTTCGCAAGTTTGCTCGCGAACGACGCGACGAGTGAAAAATTCTCACCTCTTGAATAAATACCTTTAATTTACTATCTGTCAACGTCAACTGCAACGCCTTCGCTTCAGCATCGTAGACTCTCTTCCACCATACCTTTGGTTAAAAGCTTAATTAACACGTTTCCGCAACACGCGGACCTTTTAAACGCGGTCCATTTACTCGGATAACTTATTCGCTTCGAGAATCCCATCACCATCAAGCTGTGTAAAAATCACACCCCCTCACAAGCTAGTACCACAATTCTCGCTTCTAGCACAACACGTACGAGTTTGGGTGAAACTCGTTGCGACGCGACGTGAAATTATTTAATCGGTTTTATTCTCATTCTTCATTAGTTTTGGTGTATTACTGCGCATCTTCCATGTCAAAGTTCAATTCAATTTCATGCGAGTGATAAGTTAAACACAGTACAGAAATGTATCCAAAACCATAAAATGGCAAAATATTAGAAATAAAAATCGAGCGAGTAAATGAACAAATCGAAAAATATAAATCCTCAGGATGAACCTTTAATCCGGAGTGGATGCGACTGGTTGCTATTCGTTATTTTTGTGCTAAATACGAAACACGTCAAAATAAAAAAGCTGCTTCCAAAATAATGCGAGTTCAATTCTACCATGTGTGGGCAAAGTTGAATCAATTATAAAAGAGAAAAAAAATGTACACTTACCACCCTACGATTTGATAATTACTTAAGTAATGTATTAACCCTATATCAACTAAATCTCCGAAGACATTGGCAATATTCCACGCCACGTCGCCCCTATCGCCAATGTACAAAAACTTTTGTTGGGAAAAAAACACAGTTGGTCGTATCGATGCAAAACTATATCGCCAACTTCTTCAAACACTCGAAATTTTATATCCGAAAAAATAATAAAAATGTAAATATCGCTTTTCGTTTTTATATTTATTCGAAAATATGTATTTTGTTCTTTATACTCGTAGCGAAATATTTCGAATTAATATTTAGAATTGAGAGATTTTCGAGTGTTAAAATGAAAAAGTATAAATGCAATTTACTAGCATGAATTTATCAAGCCGAGAGTCGTACGTACTTGAAGTCAAAAGCTCACAGAATTGGAACCGAATTTGCCTAATGAAATCATTTTTCGTCACTAAACCGATCCATTTACTTTTTTCTCATTTCAAAAAAAAAAAAAAAAAAAAAAAAAAAAAAAAAAAAAAAAAAAAAAAAA
>FIZR01022272.1:0-15832 GCA_900060175.1 Ferrisia virgata
AGAAGACCATTAAGACGATTTTTAGCCATGTCAAATATTTATTTTTATTTTATTTATTTATTTATTTATTCTCGAACGTTAAAATCATTTACTCCACTCGATACCAACCAAAATTGCTCCAATTCGGTCAATCGGCTCAGTTTGGCGGCGGAGTAGATATATATGAGTGAAAATAAATTTAGGTCAAAATTCAGCTTTGCCTCATTTTGGGGGAGGGGGTGCTGAGGGGTCAAAAACTTAAAAATTACCCCTTCTTAAACAAATTGATAGAGAATCAAATGTTATATAGCATATCCAAAAATCAATCTCCTAAGTCAATTAGGAGGGGAGATATGGGGGATTTCCCCCTTTTTGACCCTGAATAAGGGCTGTTCCTCCCCTAGCTCTTCACCAAAATGTGCTAGGAAGTTGAAATTTGGCATGTACATTCAGTCAAGGCTCTAAATGTGTTTTTTTGGGGTGCTAACTTTTTAGCTCCATTACACCCCCTGATACCCAGAGAAAAAAGTGGTTTTTTATCACTTTTTCTCATTTTTCTCATTTTTGAGTTTGTTCCTCACATAACTCTCGGTCCATCTAGTCATCTGTCGTCCTTTTTTCCTTTTGTGTTGTGCTAGGTACCAGTTTGTTACTTTGTTGGTCCATCTATCGTCCGTCATTTTCCCTACGTGATCTGCCCAGTTCCACTTCATCCGCCTTGCGAAGTGCATTATGTTTGTGTTTAATTTTAGTTTAATTTTAATTGATTCAGTTCTTATTTTGTCTTTTTTTACCATGATTCATATTGATCGTTCCATAGAGTTCTACGTGGTGGTTTGTCTGTTTTCTTTTTTATTAGTTAGGGACTATGTTTGACAACCGTATGAGAGAGTAGGAATAATGCAGGAATTGAATATTTTACTTTTTAGGGAATTTCGAAACGTACCTTTTAGGATATTTTTTGGGGACCAGTATTTTTTCCGGGTTATCATAATTCTTCGGTTAATTTCTTTTTCCATTCTGTTACCTACAGTTATTAGTTGATCTAGGATTTTTTTGTTATATATATATTTAAAGTATTAGATTTTTCCCTAGTTAGTATTTTGGTTTCAATTACATTAATGTTCAGCCGTGCTTTTTTACCGATTCTGTCCAGTCCTGTAATCATTGTTTTGAGTTCTGATCGGTCGTTGGATATAAGCACTATGCAAAGCATTCCTTTTTTGTTTCAGTTAGTTTGGCGGAATATTTCTTCTAAGGCGCTGTTGAAAGGAATTGGAGAAAGGGGGGGGGTCTGCTTGTTTAACCCCTCGTTCTATATCAAAATACGGTCCTGTTCTGTCTGTTATAATTCTTGATTTGTTGTTAGTATACATACGCTTATTTCTAAATTTATATTCCAATCTATGGCAATTTGTTTTCGTGGGAGGAAATGCAGGAACCTAAAAGTGTACCATTTTAAAATATCGATAAGATGCATAAAAAACCTGTACGACGAATTAAGGACGTGGACAACAGGAAAACCTGACTCCTAAACCACCGTGACGCGAAACTTTTTTTTTTCTTACTTATCCCACTATACTATACTTGATCAGTATTTCCAATGAACAAAATGAAAGGCTTTTTTATCGCAGTTTGGTCTACCTAGCGTTATACACTTTTTTAGCTGAAGCTATCGGTGGATATTTGAGAAGAAAACACTCCTAAATGGTACCGTGTTTTTCGTCACTTTAAAAGTAATTTATGCGCAAGGTGAAATCCATTGGTGGCGGTGGAGGTTTATTAAAGTTTTTGAGAAAGCAGAGCCGAGTGAAAAACCTCACAACCACTCGACACACCGGATGACGTTCACTTCAAATAAATATTATCGTGCATACTTAAAAGTTTAATTTATTAAAATATATTCACCTAGCATTTTTTGTTATTAATTTACTCGCCTACTCGAGTATTAAATGGAGTCTTTAATTTCGAATTTATATACGAGTTACCATTCCCTTATTTGAAGATTATTTCGCGTATTTAAACATTTAGTTATTCTCTCGTTTTTAACTATTCAATTTTTTGAAATAGAAAATATACATTCACGTATGAGTTGCTGGAAAGTGTTTATTTCCAAAGTTCCAGTGTTGTAGAGGACTGGAGGCCATTCTTTGAAAATGGCAACGTTTAACTAGTCATGTTTTTGTGAAGCGGGTTTTCCAGTGTGGCCAATCACAATGATTTTCTGTTAAATTTCCTAAGAACTTTAAAAAAGTAGAAGTTCAAATTCAATTATTGATTTCGTATTGAAATGTCTAAGCCTAGGAAAGTTTGATAATATTGTTGGCGAATTTTGCTTTAGTAAAAAAGATTGAGTAACTGCTGTTACGAAAATTCAAGGAATAATAAAGTTGATTTGGTGTATTGATTTTCATATTTTATTCAGAGAATTAAGCTCAATTTTTACTCATTTTTCTACAGTTTTTCATTATTTTTGATCAATTTTCTTCATGTTTTACCCTAATTTCAATGACGTAATGATTTTTTTCATGTTTATAGGTCAATTTTCAAACATTTTTCATCATTTTTTCATGATTTTTGATTAATTTTTGGCACCTTTTATCCATTTTTACAAAATTTTTAACGATTTTCATTTTTTTAATGATTTAGGTCAGTTTTCTAATTTTTTTTTTCAATTTTTATCCATTTTTTCCCACAGTTTGAAATAATTTTTAATGATTTTCTTTTTACTTGACGTCCATTTTCACTTCTTTTTCAACATTTTTTCGTGAACTTTGATCAATTTTCTGAATTTTTTGCCCATTTTTATCAGATTCTTTTTATGATTCAAATTAATTTTTACGTATTTCTTTTGCGCTCGTTACCCATTTTAGGTAATCTGTTACTCAAATTTTGGTGAATTTTAACAATTTTTTCCAAATGTTTGGTCAATTTTGACGGTTTTTAACATTTTTTTGTAATTTGAAGTTGATTTTCTTCACTTTTTATCCAATTTTATCTTATATTCAATGCTTTTTAATAATTTTTTTCATATGCTAGGTCAATTTTTACCAATTTTCAACTTTTTTCGTTTATTTAATCAATTTTTTTCATTTTTTACCCACATTTACAACATTTTTGTGGGAATGTTGATGATTTTCACGTTTTTTCCACATTATAGGACAATTTTCGTTTATTTTTCAACTTTTTTTCAGAATTTGTGATGCGTTTTAACGATTATTTACATAATTTGAGTTAATTTTAACTCATTTTTCATGACTTTTGAGGGATTTTTTTCACTTTTTACCCGTTTTAATAAATTTTTTAACTAATTTTCGGTGATTTATAAAGATTTTTTTCTCATGTTAGTTCAATTTTCACTTATTTTTCTACCCAGTGCTCAATAATTTTTTACTGTTTTTTCATACTTTCAAGTCAATCTTCACTTATTATTCTATACTTTAGTGAAATTTTTATTAATTTTCTACATTTCTCTCCCTATTTTGTATCGAATGTTTGTAAAAGTTTTAATGATTTTCAACGATTTTTTTTTCATATGTCAGGTTAATTTTTACACATTTTTCATCAATTTTTCTGAACTTCTGATCAATTTTTCAATTTTTACCAACTTTTTTTTTATTTTTGATACTTTTCAATGATTATTTTCATAATTTAAGTAGATTTTCATTCATTTTTCATGATTTTTTCATGATTTTCAAGCAAGTTCCTCCATTTTTTACTCAATTTTTTGCGACTTCCAACAAATTTTTTTTTATGTTAGGTAAATTTTTGCACATTTTCCAACTTTTTTCGTGGTTTATGATCAATTCTTTGGACTTTTTACCTTGATTAATTTTCTTCACTTTTTATCCAATTTTATCATATTTTTTCCTAATGTTTGATGATTTTTAAAAGTTTTTTCGTATTTCAATTCAATTTTCATTCATATTTTTATACTTTTGTGTAATTTTGATTTATTTTCTACATTTTTTTTTACCTATTTTATACCGAATTTTTATAAAAGTTTTGATGGTTTTCGACGTTTTTTTTTTCATATTTAAGGTCAACTCTTACCCATTTTCAAACTTTTTTCCTGATTTTTGATCGTTCAATTTTCATTCAGTTTTCATTATTTTTTCGTGATTTTCGATCGATTTCTTTTACTGTTTATTCAATTTTCTATAATTTTCAACAACTTTTTCATGTTTTAGGTTAACATTTAACCATTTTTCTACAATTTTTTGTAATTGATGATAAATCTTCTACACTTTTTATTCATTTCATGCTATTTTTTGCCAAATTTTTAATGATTTTTGACCTTTATCATATTTTAGGTAAATTTTTACCCATTTTTGTCAGTTTTTACCCAATTATTTTTCATGACTGTTGATCAATTTTTTGTACTTTTTTTAGCTATTTTTATCTATATTGTATGAGGTTTTCGATGATTTTCAACAATTTTTGTTATGATATAGGTCAATTTTTATCAGTTTTCAACATTTTCTCGTGATTTTTAATCAACTACTTTTTCTTACAATATTCAAAATATCTCTGAAACCACTTCACCTTTATTTTCACTTTTTTTTTTCACTGAAAATACTATACAATGCAAGTTACATTTTGGCACAAACCAGACTTCCTCAACATTTTTGGATAAAAACTTGGAAATTTTTGAAAAATACCTCAAATTTTTGGGAGAAACAAAATTTTGATCCGTGTCTTTACCTCCCCCCCCCAAACGACTAGGATAGGCAAAACATTACACCCACGTCTAATTTGAGTTGCTCTACTTGTGGTCTGAAGGAAGTACGATCGAAGCGAAACACCCTGTATAAATATTTTTGAATTAGAAAATACTTTAAAAATACGTGACAGTGGAGAAAGAATGCTTACCTGGTAACTAACTATTGACGAGGAAGCATTTTTATATATGATGAAAGATGATTACACGTTCACATCGTTATTATATGCATCGAGTTTTAATACGAATGCATTATCTTTTATGCGACGTTTTATGCATCGTAAAATTCGGCGCAATGAGCGTAAGTTGTTTAAATTTTTTCTTTCAAATGATGGGTTAGAATTATCTTTGAATCGAAAGGAATTTTTGGAATTTTCACTAAAAATATCTGCGCGAGAACTTGGTACAATGGTGAGCTGTTCGTTATCAATGACGCTTAAATCGTATTCTGATATTAAAAAATTTGTATCTATCTATCTATTTATCTGTCTAGTAGGAGGGGATTGAAAGGTACATAAATATCGACGACAAGTCATACGCTAAAACTAGCCCCATTTTTAGAGGCTGCAAATGCCAGTTGGGTGAAATTTCCTTTTGGTGTTTGGTAAAAGTGTGTTAGTAAACATAACACTGAAATCACGAATCGACTGTTGTTATTTTCATGTAAAGAATGGGTTGACGGTGTGAAGTTGAAATATTTCACTGACACAGTTAGTTCTTCTTCTTGTTCTTCTTCTCGGTACACCTTAATTAAAAGGTTTCGAAGCAAACGCGTCCGAAATATAGAAAGTTATAGCCGCGGCAGGCGGCAGCGCGTCTTTACCGCACACAAATTGAAAGCTCCTCGACCGCGAAGACTTCTCCAGTATTCAGCATCATGTTAAGGGTCTGTCATCGAGACAAGTCTGCGCGGTTTACCACAAAAGTCCATTAACAAAACCTGATTACTTTCTAAAAAGGAGGGCAAAATACATTCCGAATATAACGTCCTTTGTAACATTTTAATCCGTGCCGGCCTTTTCCGTTCAAAAGATATTCCGGTATTAAGTTACAACGAATAAAATACAGGGACAAAGGTTTAGTTCACCCTTAAGAGCTTCGATAATAAAGACTGCTATATACGACGAGCAAAGGTTGACGATGTTCATTTAATTAATTACTTCGTCGAATTTCAGGATTAGTTTTTACGCGCACGTCGTTTGTTCGTCTCTGTTCATCACTGCGCCCTTACTTTCCCTTCCCTTCTCTTCCCCTCTGCCCTCTTCCTCTATCCGGCACACATTCGCGTGTTATTTTCATATATAATAATAATAATAACAACAACCGCGATTTTATAAGGCGAAATTTGATCGAAATAAAAGCATTAATGTGATTTGATACGCGCTCAAGTACCTACCGACGAGTACCTTTTGCGGATTTATTACGGTGATTTTTCTTCGACTACGTGAACTCTTAATAAATTTATGATTGTAGATGTGAGCTTTAAAAGAAATGCAATTTGAGAATTTGTCATCGAATAGAGGAGTTTGTTCGTGTGCGGCCCAAGTTTCGTCGTTCTGCGTCCATAGGTAAATGCTACTTGAATTTTTGGTCGAGTAATTTAGCTAACTTTATTTATTTTCATGTACGCTTGCTTGCAAGGCTAATACCTGAGATAGAATGTAAGTACCAATGCCCAGATGTAGGTATAACTGTTGAAAAGTGCGCTAATCACAACAAACTCGTTCAATTCAGGTATATTTACAAAATTTCCAGGTAGTGCAAGTCTTTTAATTTTTGAGTATTTTCAAAAAATGAAGATATCATCTGGTAGAGCACAACAAACTGAGCATAAATGTATAAATAATTTTTTGCCTGAGAGCAAGGGAGGGTGAGTCAGGAAGGAAATTAATTTCCAGAGTTCGACCATTGATTGTTACTGGGGATACTTGGTTTGAGTGGGAAATGTATCACACAAAATTTGAGCCCCTTACCTCAAAGAGGACAGTACTTATAATGATGGTTTTTTTAAATCAAAAATCACCTTACTTATAAGATTCCTAGTGGCAATCCCTTTCAAGGCTTTAATTGTAGTTGGCTCCTGTCCCAATCAAAGTAAGTATCCCCAGTAAAAATAGTTAAAATTTGGGGTATTAGTTCTCTTTCTGACCAATCCGGGAAATATGCTGCTCAGATTGAAGTTACAACGAAAGAAACAGCCCCACCAATTAAGTTATGGGTGCTGAGAACCTCTGGGAAGAACGCCAAAAACAACAAAGTGGTAGGAGAAAATCTTATTCTTGCAGACTTGATCAAATATATTACAGCAGTGTTCGAAAAAGAGCTCTTGAAGATCATCAACAAGGTGTATGATACGGGTATGCTTCCAGAGGACTTCAAAGCTGCAGATATGGTATCAGTTCCAAAGAAGAATAACTCGCAAAAGTGCTACAAATACAGAACCATTTCATTAATGAACCATACATTCAAATTGTTGCTATCAATTACAAATTCCAGGATTAAGAGGATGTTGGATGAAAATCTAAGCAAGACTCAGTATGCGTTTGTTGGAAAGAGACCCGATTGCCCTGTTGAAAAATGGTCATTCAGAGAACCTTGAATGCAAACAGAGAAATCATTGCGTGTTTCATAGATTATGAAAAAGCATTTGATCGAGTCAAACATGAGAGAATGATGAGGATCCGGAAGAAGTACAATGTTGGTGATGGAGACCTGCAGATAATTCGAAATCCATTTTAGAATGACAGGGCCAATATAAAGATCGGAAAGAGATACTCGAAGAATACATGTAGCCTAAAGAACGAAGTGAGGCAGAGGCAAGGGTGCCCACTCTCTCCCTTGCTGTTTAACGTGTCTGCCGATGAGATAATGAGTGAAGCGCGAATAGAAAAGATGGAATTGAAGATCAACGGCGAAAGAATAAATGCGATAAGCCACGCAGACAAGGTAGTAATTGTTGAAATAGAAGCGCCGACCAAATACAACAGCACTGGCCTGAAATATGGAATTAAAATCAACGCATGCAAGACTTAAGTCATGAAGTTCACAAAAGACCACAACAAACAGGTGCAAATCAAGATCGGAATGCAAGAAATTGAAAATGTAAACAAATTCAGATACCTAGGAGCGCTGATATACAATGACGGAAGAGGTCTCAAGGGAATGAAGATACGAATTGGTATGGCGAAAAATACGTTTAATAACCTCAGCCAAGTGCTTGGTAATCGAGCAATGAATCTTGATCTCTGGAGAAGGATAATGCGATGCTATGTTTGGTCCATTATGAAGTATTCTTGTGAAACATGGACTATTAGTTCGCAGTGTGAAAATAAAATATCTACCTTCGAAATGTGGTGTTATCGCCGACTACTCAGGATCTCAAGGAAAGACTATGCAAGAAATGAAGCAGTCTTGACAAGAATTGGTGAGGAATGGTAAGTTCTTTTAGAAGACGTCAGAAACAGAAAGTAGAAATACGTAGCACACAAAATTCGAGTGAAGGGCATCTTCTTACTAGTTCTACAGGGAAAGATCGAAAGAAAATCAAGAGGAAGAAGACGATCAGAACTGATAACAACCAACTCACCAGCTAAATCACCTTGCAAGACCCTTACCGAGCCCGTTAGGTGAGCAAGGAACAGATGCAACAATGACAACTACTCAGATACGATCATTTAGAGCTCCTCAGAAGTGTGCTGATTCTTCTACATGTTTCTACATATTTCACATGCTGGGGTTTGAACCAGAAGAGAGAGAATTTTGTGTGGAATATTACGTCATTGGATGGGCGCGTAACAATCGAAGTTCATATTTTTCCAAAAATAAAAAATTTCCATGCTAATCTTGGGAATTACAAAAAAAAACAGTTTGTGTTTATAGATTATTTATTTAAAATTTTCACATTTTACATGTAGTTTAGTTGTGACAGGGCTATCTAGTATAAGAAAAAAATTTGAATTTGAAAAAATTTACAAGATTACGAAATTAAACACTTCAACTCCTTTGACATATATACATATTATCTGGTCGAATTAGTAGTGCTGAATTTTGTCAACAAAAATCAACATACTTTTTTTTGATTCGGTTTTCCCCGACTTCGTACTGTTTATAGCAAATGTAGGGTGATAAGATGTATAAAGCAGATTTGAAAAGTTATATAGTCGTTTAGTTACGCGCAATTTAGTTGAAATTTATTGCGTACGAATTTGGTTTGGTTTTTTATTTCTATCCAATCAATAAAGCATTTATCATTGGTAATGTTTCCATTTTAATTTCAACTTTCTTTTTTTTTATCCTCTTTCTCTCTGTCTCATTATTTTCTCTGCGCTAGGGTATTAAAGAAATTACTTTTCTTTCTCCAAAGTCGATTTAAATTTTGGTAAGTTGAGGTATTTTTGCGAGTCTTCCGCATTCTGCGTTTTAATGGATGTAGAAATTATGACCATAAAATTTAGTTACATTTACGTAGCAGATACTGCAAAAATGGTTGTTTTATAATTTCTTTTCTTTGTTACCAAAAGACTGAGTTCTCTTTCATTTTTCCATTTGTTATATATTTTTCTTCTTTTTTTTTTTTTATCGGGTTGGATTTCGCACATGCTTTGAGATGTTTTTGGGGTTCGATTTGTGTTATTTGGATTACCAGCCGTGAGCTGTCGAGCGTTTATATTTTTAGCAGTATATTTGAATTTGAAAAAAGCCATCGTGAAATTTGTCTGGTTTTCGAATTCAATGACAAGATTTAACGTAGATTTTTAATGTAACGTTCCTTCGAATGGCGACCTCAATCACTACAATAGTGACTATGACTGTGAACGCGTAAAATCCTCCCTCGTCGACTTGGGAAAGCGCTTTTAATAGAAAATTTGATGCGTGTGGTTTGATACGATTGTCGACTGCATATTTTCATTCAAGTCTAATAATTTCTTCTTTATTCTGTTCATGTTCATTGTTTTCATAATTGGATCAACTTGATTTTTGTGAAAATTTTACGCGGATTGTGAAGATGTATTTTGGTGTTGATTTTCTATTCGGAAGGGGACGGGGAGGGGGGTCAACGAAATCCATTTCCGAGTTTTAGAAGATCATTATGACCATTTTTGGCAATAGCAGATACTTATTTATTCCTGGAAGATTAAAAATCTGAGAGGGAGGAGATGCTGAGGAATGAAAGTTGCGGAAATTGTTTGTTTTCTAGTCGATCGATAGAGAATTCAAAGTTGTGTAATAGGACCTTACAATTTCAGATTTTTTTCTGAAATCGAAAAGGGGTAGTGAAAAAAAGTGGCAAAATGACGTCAAAGAAACGTAGTAAAACTATGGGGTGTCCAACTTGATCCTTACTCACCTACCCACCCCTTTTTGGCTTAAAATTTCAAAATTTTCATGAAAAATCTAAAAAAAATGTTTTTAAATTTTGTTTGGTATTAACCTGTTATAGTATACCACATGAGACCAAAAAACAGTTTTTGTAATTTTTTTTGCTTTGGAAGGGTTCTAAAATCCTTTATAAGAAAGGAATTTTCAAGGTGATAAAGCCGAAATGCGAAATCTCGTTATTTCTGACGGCTTAATATATAATTTTTACTTTTCCACCTCAAAAAAATTCAAAATATTTGATTTTTTTCCGTTTTAAATATAGTTTTGGAAGCATTGAAAATAAAAAAAATACTCGAAAACTGTTTTTTATTTTTTATGCAACTTTTTAAATTTAATCGCCGCCTCCAAGTTTGAAAGAAATCTGAAATTAAAACGTGCTATTATGCAACATATCCAAAAATCAGGCTCCTAGGTCTATTAGCAGGGCTTATTGACTTTGAAAAAAGGCTGGGCTATCTGCCCTCTTCCTCCCCAATTAAGGTAGGAAGTTGAAATTTGGTATGTAGATTTAATCGGGGCCCTAGATGTTTCTTTTGAGGGTTTCGATTTTTGAGCTCTATGGCACCCTTTCTCAGCCCCAAAATAGTAATGTTTTGACAAGTTTGTCATATTTTTTGATTATACTCCACGCATATTTCTCTTCCAAATTGGTGTAGGGAGTTGGAATTTTATGTGTAGATTTTGTAAGGGTTTTAGATGTGCAATTTGAGGGTTTCCGCTATTCATACCAATATTTACTCGTACCCTCAGCCAGAACCGGATTAAGAATATCTGAGGCTAGGGTGGATAGCAGCTTTGAGAGCACCCTCTCGTCAACGTAATTTTTCATTTATTTAGTACACAAGACAAATTGAAAACGTTGATATAAAAATTAATTTATTCGTATATTTTTTAAAACAAATTGCAATACAGTGTTAAGGAATCCAGTAAGGACATTTTCAGGAAGGGGCGAGAATCTGTAATAAATGTCGAACTACATACAATTCAAATTCTGTTCATTTCTTCTCATAATCTACAATGATTTTGGTGGTAAGAAAAATTTTGAGAAAAAACTAAGTTTTCATCAGCGAAGAATATATTTTTGGGAAAATTTGGTCCATTAATGCATTCTCTGAATAGTTTAGGCTCCAACAGGGTTGAGGCTTCAGCGGAATTTTCCGTTAAAAAATATCTTCAACTTTACACTGGTTGATTTTATCGAAGTTTTCAGTCATGTTGAAAATAAAACATAGAAATTGGTTCATTTTTATGCTTTAGGAAAGGAAAAAATGAAGAACTACCAACTGTCCAAGCGAAGCCAGGGCGAAATTTTTCCAATATTTTCATGCACAACACTTTTCTTCTCAGACTAAAGCTAGGGAAGGTTTAATTAATTGATTTAAAATATCGAATACGGATCCAAATGGGAGGCCTGGGGTTGCAGCTCCCCAGCCCTCGTTTAATCCGAGTTTGCCCTCAGCACTGTCAAGAAAAGAACATCGCAGAGTGCTAATTTTTTTCATTCACAGATAGACAGTTTCACATTTCTCTTTCACTTCACAAAAGAGGGAATCAAAAAAGCCACGCGTTGCAATGCTATTTTTTTTTTTTTTTTTAATGGAAATATGTGAGTGAAGTTGATATTTGTCTTGCGGAGGTGATTTCAAAAATTCAAGTAAGATGTTTAGAACTCCTTGATTTTTTTTAGAAATCAAGAAATTAAGAAATCGAAACGAACAAAGGTACATGTTCGTTATATTATTTTACTATCAATATTGAAAATCAGTGTTGTTTACTTGAAGTAACCCAATTGGCAACGTTTCTAATTTTTAGTATCGAAATATAAAGTGAAGCCCATTGGGCCATTGGGTCGACAAGATTTTCATACAGGTCTCTATACTGTGCGCTTGAAATTTCCAAGAAAATAATGTAAAAGTAGGCTGAGAAGATATTGCGCACCATTTGGTGGAAGACCTAGCTTTTACCCTGAAACAGCCAGCAAAATATTTGTACCTGAGTTTGTTAGTTTTCTTCTTACGCGATATATTTCATCAAATAATTAGCTGCTTTACGTTGGCAGATTGATTCTAATCGCCGCTGGAAAGTTTGAAAATTGTTATCAACAATGGCTGGTACTCTTTCAAATTACTAACCTGATAATTTAGGTGTGGCACATGGCGTTTTTATTTGCTAAAATACGATGGTGGCGTAACGTTAGTTTTGTCGTTAATTTATTCAGATCTGTGTAATCATGGTGCATGACATTCGCGTTAAATGCTGCAAAATAGCAGGCAGTGCTGGGTAAAAGTATATGCTGCTAACAATGAGTCGCATAAATTTCGCAAATTACCCATTTAACCAACAAGTCGAAGAAATTGTAGTAGTCGAGTTGGCGTTTTTCGTCTCTTCTGAGAAGCAGACGAGGCGAGGCGTACATATTCGTTGTGTTTTTCTTCGTGTTTAGATGGTTTGATACGAGCCGAATAATGTATTTAAAAATCGCATGACCAAGATATGCGACAACTCGAAGTACAAGTACATGGGAAGGTTTTTTTAAAAATTAAATCAAGCTTAGGAGCTCGTGTAATGGAATATGTTCTCATAAAGGTTGTACATACCTATAAATGTTGTATGTTGCAGATACACGAAAAGTGTAAGGTAATCGTTAAATAATTAAAAATCGTTCGTTCACGGTGTGACTTGGAAATACTACAGCGACGAAATGAGATTGTGTTGGAT
Source organism: Ferrisia virgata (assembly GCA_900060175.1). NCBI lineage: Eukaryota > Metazoa > Arthropoda > Insecta > Hemiptera > Pseudococcidae > Ferrisia > Ferrisia virgata. Next base: position 12,797 of record FIZR01022272.1, read on the forward strand.
ATTGTTGTGTACTTGAAACAATCAATGTGGTGTATTTTATGCCGAGAAGATGAAGCAAGTATTTTTTATCACTTCCGACTTATTACAGGGTTGACAATAATGTTTTGATGATTTCAATTTGCATGCATCACTGGTAAAATGGGCCTGTACTGTTACGAATTACACTAAAAGCGTTGTCGAAAATGCCAATTATAGGTGCTAAAGTTCATCACTGCGTGCGAGTGATTGGGAGGTAGTTGGAAGATCCCCTACGTTCGTTTTCGTAGACCTATTTTATAGCATAGTCGAATTACTGCATTCGCTCGCTCATAATGTAAAAAGTAATGTAACGACAGAATCTTATCTTAATCTAGAATGTATTTGGACAAAAATAATCTTGATGTCATTTTTTCTAGCCCCTTCCCCTCTGAGGATCCATTCCTATTTCTCAGATATGTACGTATCTCCCCTTCTATTGGTTTCACAAAAAAAAAAAACAAAAAAAATCAAGTAAAAGTTTTCCTTTGAAGTATTCTCTACATTTTTGGTTGTTAGAAAAATTGCATTTGGTGCAACCTTTACGCTTTAAATCTCAAAAATGTGTTTATCGAAATGTTCAAAATCAAGTTATATTCTCGTTTATTATAAAATATATCAAATATAACGCAAAACTAGTAATCACAAAAGTATTTAGAATAAAATTTTACACCTAACGTGTTGAGCGCAATACCGCCACCCCTCACCCTCCACCGGCAACCCCTCAACCAAAACCAACGTTCAAAATAAATGAGTCGATTCTATCGACGAATTTCACAATGAAACATGTTGGGGGTCTTTGGAAATATTTTCAAGCTCGAGAACCACTCCTAAAAATTACCTTCAGATTTACGTTCAGCAGGGTTAAATTACTACTATCTAAACAGTTTTCATCGCATTCATTTTATTAGAATTTTTGAAATGTAATTTTTTTCCTCCCCAATCCCCAATTGCAAGCAGGTTATGACTTGAAAAAAAATCAAACAAATTAGCGAGAATTCAAAATTCATGTAAAATTATCGTATAAAGTGGATATTTATTAGCACCCTCCGAGTATTTGTTTCTTTCAGTTTTTAATTATTTGAAAATTTACAAAGTAGACGAACAATAATGTATTAATAAACGCAGTTTTTGGAAAATTTTAGCAAGAGAGATGGATGAGTTGGGATGAGGAGTGGTTCTTAGGCTTGAAAATCTTTCTAGAGACCGTCAACATGTTCCATGATGAAGTTTTTCAATTAGCAGACTGTATTGAATCACTTATTTTGAACGTGGGTAACAGAGGAGGAGGGGTTGCCAAATATTTTTTGTGATCACTGGTTTAGTGCTTTATTTGATTTTTGTTGATTTTGAGCATTTCGATAAATACATTTTTAGTCTGATTTTCTCTCATATTTTCGATGAAAATTACATATTATAGTCTATTGACCTACAGCAGATGAGGAGGATGGGGGGGGGTGGTGGAGGATATCAACAAAATCCATGTTGGAATTCTAGAAAACTATTAAGACCATTTTTGGGCATGTCAGAAATTTTTAAAATTTTTTTCTCCACTGAGCCCTAAAATTATTTACTCTGCTCGAAACTGACCAAAATCGCTCCAATTTGGTCAATTGGCTTAGTTTTGAGGCGGATTAGATATATACAAGTATAGATGACTTTGGGTCAAAATTCAGTTATGTCCCAATTTGGGGGAGGCGGTGCTGAAGGGTCTGAAACGCAAAAATTGTTTCTTTTTGAGCTAATCGATAGAGAACTCAAAGTTGCATAACATATCCAAAGATCAGCCGCCTAGGTCAATTAAGAGGGGAGATATGAGGGTTTTTCTATTTTTTGATCTTGAAAATGGGCTATTCCTCCGCTATCCCTCTACCAAATTGAGCTAGGGAGTTGAAATTCGGCGTTAAATTTAATAGGAGCTGTAAATGTGTCCTTTGAGAGCCAGAACTTTCCAGCTCCGTTGCACCTCCTCACAGCCCTAAAAATGTACAGTATTTTGGTCAGTTTTTCTAATTTTTTTGAGTTTGTTCCTCGCGTAACTTCCCTCCGAATTCAGCTAGATTGCTGAAATTTGGTATGAACATTTAGTAGGGGCCTTAGATGTGCCTTTTGAGGATCTCGACTTTCAGCCTCATTGCACCCCCTCACAGCCCCGAATGTGTGGTTTTAAGGTCGGTTTTTATAGTTTTTTTGAGTTTGTTCCTCGACGTAACTTCCCTGAAAATGGGACTAGTAGGAAGTTGAAATTCACTGTATAGATTCAGTATGGTTCCTAATTATGTTGTTTGACGTTTTGGGCATATTAGCTTCATTGAACCCTTTCTACCCTCGATACTCATGATTATAAATATCGAAGGAAAAGCAGGCTGAAAAAGCATCGCGAAGGGATGATTTTTTTGAGATTTTTGGTGTATATCTACATCTGAGATCTTGACTAATCAGAATCGGGACAGCTTGAACAAAAATTAGGGAACAACGTTTCTATTGGAGCTGTCTTGAGTAACTTTGAACAAAAAATTTTCGTAATCCCCTTATCGCTGTTCTCGCTGATTTCCATCTTGATCTTTTTCAGTGTACATAGTTTTGGAGTACTGTCGTTTTGAGTGTAGGATTTACCAACTTCCGTGTTTCATGGAGTACAACTGAAAATCCGATCACACCGACATCCGGGTCTCTTCCCAACTTCACACCAGTATAAAAAATACTTAGCAACCTGACATTTAGGTACATATGTGCTTCTGCCATCACCGATATTATGAATAAAAGATATCGTGGGTATTAGGATGGGTCAAAAAAAACGATTAATTTTTTTTCACTTGGTACCCTGAAAAACTGGTTGGTAGACACCTCAAAAAATTCTCTCCAAGTATGAGCTCTTAATTTTAATAGGAACGTCCTCCGCCTTTCAGATTTCTATTTTTTTTCTATTGTTATAAAGAAAATTGCATATCTTGGTGCCTACTATCTGAAAAAAAATATTTCATCACATATACTTGTAGGAAATTGAATTCTCTACAAAAA
>FIZR01022274.1:0-23110 GCA_900060175.1 Ferrisia virgata
GATTTTGTTTTAACTGATAGTAATTTTGAGAGTGATAAGGGTACGGTCTTACTTGCCCTAGCTGACCAGCCGATACTGGGCAAGAGAGTGAGTTCGGCCATTCTTTCTATTTCTTCGACTTTCTGGTTTTCGACGTGCTGCTCGATGCCTGGTTATAATGCTGCCCTGGTTGCCTAGTTTGACTCCTTGTTTTATTCCGGGGTATGTCTTTCTGTGCCTGGTTGCTTGAGTATTCGTTTTGGGCTTGGATAGTATTGTCTTCATTTGTGGCGATTTCGTTTAGTTGTCTTTCATCCAAGATCTTTATTGGTACTTCATTCGGCATTTTACATATGAAAATCTTGCCATTAAATGTCCACTTATTTTCGATGTGACCACTTCGTTTGTAATTTAGTGCTTTTGTGAAAAGTTCGGCGTTATAGCTTGTTAAATCCTCGTTTATAAATATCGACAGGATTTCCTCGAAACCTAGCTGCGTACTATCTATCTTCATTCTTTTCGAGTTCTTGATAAGAACACTACGTTTAATCAAACTATTCAATTTAACTATAATCGGTGCCATCTTGTTTCTTCTTGCTGCTAGACGATGAGCGGTGCATATATCATATTCGTATAATGTTACCTGTAGTTTATCTGCTACACTTATAGTTGTTGTCAAGATGTCATCGTCTGCTTTTTGCGGTATACAAAATATTATTAGGTTATTTTTGCGGCTGTATTGTTCCAGATCGTTAATCTGTAATTTTAAATGAAGATTTTCTTTTTCTATCTTTTCTATTTTGTTTTTGATTTCGACGTTTTCCGTTCTGATTTCATTAACCGATATTGCAAGTTCGCCCAGGTTTTTATTCAAGTCAGTTACAATACTTCTTACCAAAGAGATTTCTTCTACCTTTTCGTTGATTTTACCCACGTCTGCAATCAAATTATTGAATTTTTCCATAAAATCCGGGTCCATTAAAAGCTATATAGTCCACTTGACTGCTTTAAACCGGTTGTTCGTAGGTTCTTATGCACTATTATATCACGCACTGACTTTTTTATCTTAAGATAAGAGTAACACCGACAGCAAAACACGTCTGTATCATAGCACAGGTATAATCGAACTCTCACAGAAAAAAGGTATGTTCTCTTCTTCAGGCACAATATAGGAATAAAATATCGGAATATATATCGGAATAAGTACAACAATTACGCCCCTCCATATTCCTTTGCGATAACACTATTCAATATAATCGCACTAACTCTTATTACAACCTTCATATCTGTCCAGCGAGAAACTCTACCAATGTCTAGGCCATCGGGTACCCTAGCTAACAGCTGTTTTTGCTATAATTTTGTATTCTCGTTTTTCTCGACGTTTGCAACGGCGTAAAAACTAAGCCTTTCTCTGTACTTAGTCGTCTTTCTACGGTAAGCATAGCCGTAATTTTGAAAATATTTAATAATAGGTGTCGCGACGCGCGTCGTTTTATAATGCAGCTCAGCATCCTATTTCACATTATGTGTGTAAATTCGTATTCTCGTTCGAACTACTTCTGCACTGGTACGGGTGTTGGCGAAAGTACACGTTTTCTTAGTTATTCAATCTGCCAGACAGACGATGTATTTACCATCTTGTATTCCGCTGTCATTTTCCTTTCGGTATAATCCGATTAAAACCGTTTTGTTATTCTTAGCACTTTAAAATTCATTAAACGTCGCTTAAAATTTATTATACACTTTTAGAAGGTATTAAATAATGAAATGTGTAATTACCAGCGGTATTTCTCTCTTTATCTCGACGCGTTCGAGTCGAGTACCTAGCTCGCGAATATAAAAATAGGCTTTAACGATGTATCGATTGACGTTTTTTTTTTTTTTTTTGTATACTTTTTGCGCGCTTAAAGCTCCGTCGTCGACGTCGTCTTCTTCGTCTTCGTCGTCGTTCGTTTTGTCGCGTTTCTTAAATCTGAAATAAAAGAGAAGAAAAAAAGTACCTCGTTAATTCTAAACTGATAATATAGTCTGCGAGAATAATTTTTCTCCGGATTTAATGTTCTTTTGCCAGTGGTTGCTAACTCGCCGTTTATACGCGAGAGATTTTCTACAGAATGAAATATATATAGATAGGTTTAGGTTTGCGTTTCGTTTGGAATTTTTTTTTTTTTTTCTAATGCGAATGTGTCGCGTTTAATTTTACCAGTCAATAATGGCGTTTGGATTGTGTATCGTAAAGATATAAATTTTATTTTTTATTACGATTTCCTTGCGGAAAACCCGGCTATTGTATTCAATCGAGCTATTCGACTTTGATGCCAGACTATGCAGGGTGTTTTCCGAGTAGGCGTCTTAAATAATAGGGGTAGGTATACCCAGACCTTGTAAATGTATGTTATAAAGGTTGCATATCCTTTGAAAGATTGAATTCTGCTCGGATTCAATATTTTAATTTTCATTTCGTTGATTATGTAATGCTCCAAAACTTCGTTAGGAGATGTTGGCGAAACATTAGAAAATATTATTTTTTTTTTGATACGTGATCCGAGTTTTACTGCACTGAACGAAATTCGATTCGATATTGAAGCCGCCTTTTTCATTTATGAAAGTATCGACTAAATTTGCACTTTTTTAAGAAAAAGTACGTATTTATTCTCACCAACCTTAGAACCGACAATGATATTTTTAGGTCCACGTACCACGTTCGTGATAGAAGCGAAATGGTCGCAAATTTTGTAGTGTCGAATGGCAAAGAATGAAAAGCCTTGGTCGTATTTTGGGTTCTCAAATTTGGTCAGCCGAGATATTTTTGGTTTTACTTTGCTGGCATATGATTGCGTGGTTGTAGTGTTGGTGTAGTTCTGAGTAGAATGGGGAGGATTGTTAGATGACATTGTATGAAGTTGTTCAGCGAGCCTAAGCTCGCCGATTTATAAGGAAAAGCACTAGCACACGATAATCAGTAAAGTACTCTATTGCGAAAGTAGATAAGCACGGAAGAGATTTCCGAACAATTATTACAAAATTCTGAATAGTTTTAGATTTTATGGACATTAAAAAATGATGGAACAATTGTAATTTCTCTCCTTCTTTATAATGAAAATAAAATGGATCTCTGGATTTGTTTGGATCTTTTTACATCCTTGGATTGGGTCATTTTTCAGATCTGATCGCATTACTTTTTTTTTTCTGATCAGTACCTCTTCTATTATTTAATACATGTTATCGGCTGTTCACTTGTCAAGTTTTTGTCACCTATCATCCTGTATGATAACTAAACCATTTTAATCAAAATTTTACATATTTTTTGACCAATGTTTCTTATTGTGAAAAATTGAAAACTTTCAACGAATTTTAAAATTTTTTTTGATTAGTAAATTTTTTATAATTAGAATATTTTTTTTAAATAATTTTTTTCAATTAAGGAAAAAAATAGTGTGCAGACCAACTACCAAAAAATGCTGTAGAAGTTGATTTTGCTATTTTTTCTGGGAGATGAAAAAATTACTCATTAAAATGTAAATACCAGTTTCGAATTTCTAAAAATGACGAAAAAAAATTTTCACCCTGTACATGGAGTGAGGGAGGTAAAAAGGGGATAATTTTTGTCGAGGGGGAGGAGGAGTTGAAATCTTTTTTTACTCCATGACCGAAAGATTTTTTTTTTTAGAAAATTGAACTATTAATCCCCAAAAATGCATCGAATTTTAGTATTTTTAGGTATCAAAAATTTGGATTCAGCTTCAAGTTAGTCTATTAAAATAATGACGCCACACTAAAACTGCTCCCTTGCAACAATCCTTTTTACAGGACTGATTCTTCCTCATGGAAGACAAAAATTGAATTTTTCTCGGAAAATTGCGTTATGAAATTGAAAAAATCATATCTAATACCCAATACTGTTTCCAATTTTTTCAAAATCAAAAATATAATTTTTTTTCTCAATTTTTTATTTTAAAAATGGGAACTTGATAATTTTAACTCATTTCTGCAAGTCTCATAATTGGTTTGAAAAAAAAAAAAACATTCTGAAGAGAAGGGGTGTGGACAGGGGTGGAGTGTGAAAGAAAATTTATCGTCACTCGAATTTAACGCGAAATTTTAATTTAATTACCACCAATTGTGGCTATGAAACTCGATCAATTTCACGGTTTTGGATGTGTAAGGATTGGGTGCAACACAATATAATGAAGCAAAATGTCCCCCAATCATATGTGAGGAAGCTAGAGTCATAGATTAAAATGCAAAAATTCGCCAAAAATATCCAAATTTGTATTAAAAGTGGCGTAAATTTCTATTGTGCAGGTGCTGAGTGGAAAAAAATTCAGTTCTGCAACTTTCTTTTTTGCTTTTTCCAGTTCCACAAGTTGATATTACGCTGAGGTGACTTGTTTATTCAAGTCTTCTGCTTCACGTTTTATGTCACAGTACTGTTTCCATTCGGTAGTATTTAGAAAACCATCTCACAAATAATTTACCTAGACGGAGTATCTTCCGCACTTGTTTTATTTCTTCTATAGAAAACGAGAGTTTATCAACCGCATTATCAAACACTTTAAGCTGTAGGTGATTTTTCTCACTGCCGAATCATCCCAAGACAAAACTGTCATCATCTTGACTACATCATTTTGTCTCAAAATGAATATCGTTGCTTATGTATCTAACATAAATCTATCAGTTTTATCGATTATCATATGAGAATTCGTGTAACTCGTAGAAATTATTATTATAATGCAAATCGATTTCATCAAATGTGTCATCAATACGTTCATATTTGCGAGTTTAAATTACAACAACAACCTATTTTACTCGTCGACCCGAGTCCATTGTGAAATTGGTTCGCGAATAAAAAGAGCAGTAGGAAAAAAACAAAAAAAGAAAAAAGAAATAAGAAAGAAAAGGCGTAACACCGGTTGCATTATCAGATAGGAAGATACAAGGTGCGGCTCGGGCACGGTGTGAAAATTGAATACATCTCATTACCGGCGATTCTTCGGCTATAGCGATACAAAAGACGATGTAATTTTTACAAACACGTATTCCCTGGTCGCCGTTTACGCGCACATTCCATTCGAAAGAATGAATTTCGACCAGGAAGGGAAAAAAACAATAACAACTTTACGACCTGTCCCCAGAGTCGTCTGTACCGCCTCGTCGTCGGCGAATTAGCGAAACTGTGAAAAATTGTACTATGTTTCGAAAAACTTTGCTATTGTGTTACAAGTCTACATCTCACGTAGCGTTGAGTCTTTCGTTCGTCGATGCAAAGACTACGACCCGCACTCACTTAATGATGCTGGAAAAAAAAAGCGAAGGAAAAATACCGGTGTAAAATGAAAAATTATTGTAGCTTAACTGATGGAAATTAACGTCGAATGGTGCCGTATCTATGGGCGATTATCAAAGTATTGACGATATTTTTTCCGTTTGGTTATGCTGCTTACGATGTATTGCTTGTCTCGTAAAATTCATCATTACTTCTGTGTTCTAGAATAACATCTTTTGAGATATTTATATTTGCCAAATTGATCAGTTGAACATTGTTAGTCCTGCATTGTTCTTACCTCAGGTTTAGGTTCTGATTCTGGTTCTAGTTCTTATAGACAGTGGCTCTATGTAAATTTTTTCGAATGTTCCTTGAAGGTTTTGAAGGTTTTTTGGTGTTTATTTAGGCAATGTCTATTATGACATGAACATCGTACAAGAAAAACAATTAAATATTTAAGATATTATGGTACAAATGAAAGTGTACTAGTTCACCAGTGCTGATTTCTCGACATGGCAATGAAATATTTGGCAAACCAATTGTATGAGTCAAAGTACCCATAAAATTATTTGCAGATTCATTTTGTTTAGGATTTGTGATGCATCACAGTTATTGGTGAGCTCAATTCTGTGACCACCAAAAATATGCAGATAAATGTGCTTTTGATCTAAGATGGTGTATAATGTTGCTTTATTCTTTATACTTTGGATGGATTACTTTGCTATACTTACATTGTAAAATATTAGTTTCTGTTATTATTAATAGTAATTTGAAACATGTTTTGTGCATGCCTAATATTTATTGAATATTACTATAACTTTCTTGTTTTTTTTTTTTTGCAGGTAGGTCCAATTTTATTCGAGGATCCCAAATTTCTATCCTGACCTGGTATATTGTAAGTAATTGATCTATTTATTCGAATTGTTAATCAATTCTTCTACGATTTTACAATGCTGTTAATGATACAGTTTTGTATAATTGTATGGATATAACATTGCATATTTTAAACTAAATTTGAAATGAAGGGGAATAATGCCATAAAGGGGATTCATAAAAAGTATTGTAAAGAGTACCGTAGTTATTCCAATCGAAAATACTTCTTTGTTTAGCTACATCGTAAATTCATGACGGGATCGAGAGACACAACTTGAGCAAAAATTTTTATCACAGAATCGTCCTATATATGACATCATAACTCCGTTGCGTTTTCATCCTGGTTCTACTTTTCTCATTTTTTTTCCATGCGTATGCAGTAAATTTCATTGAAACGTTTCTAATTAAAAAAGCTAGTTAGAAATAACAGTGTTATGGAATTTAAAAAATGGTAAAAAATAACCGAAGTTTACGAAACTGAAAAAATTATGATTAAACGTACAAAGTCAAGTAAAAACATGATCAAAGTTATCATGAACCACCAGTATAGCATGCTCTTTCCCTGGGTCAGACATTTTCTTCTGTATGACCTTTTTAATCGCCCCTTTGTCAACTTCTTCTATATAGGCATTGATCCTTGCTACTTTTTCCTTTTTTTCCTTAATAAATCACAACTGTTTATTGATTTTTTAATTGCAAAGTCTATTATTCTGTGCTTCAGAGTTTGTTTTTGAAACAACTTTCTTCTGTTTCTTCGCTACTGAAAGCAAAAGTTTGTCCGCTTGTCTTTTTAAACATACGAATTCTTCGGAGGTGTACTGATTGGTAGATAGAAAACCGATCGCTGTATTTGAATAATGGGCTGTTTTTCTTCTTCTTGTTTTGTAACATGTATTTTTATTTTACATTACCATTGAAGATGGGCATGTAGAATCAATTTTGTTGCTACCCTGACTTTTAACGTTTTGCACACCCTTTGATTTAGACTGGAAGAAACCAGATCGATGACACCATAGATATGAATGTTTCTCATTTTGATTTGATTTTTTTGTTCTGACAACATACCAGCAGAGATGTTCTTTTTCACGCTCTTCTTTCCATTTCAGGAATTCTGTAATAGTATAAGTATGTTTTATAAACACCATCAAGTGGAAAAAAAAACCAACCAAATTGATATAATATTCAGATTGTATTGGAATTTTGAACTATAGAACGACTACGTAAACACACCAGAATTATGACGTCATAAATAAGACGATTCTGTGATAAAAATTTTTGCTCAAGTTGTGCCTCGATCCAGTCGTCGTAAATTCTGTCTAGCTTCCAAAAGGACCTTTGAAAAAGCGCCCATTGCGCTTTTACATTATGCGAGTATATTGATATAACATCCCTTGACAAACATCAAAGATATATATGTGAGATGGATAAAATGAATGTATTATAAAATATTACAAATTAACTGGTCATGTACGAATATAATTATTGGCCTAAATTGACGTATTGGGCAATGCCCAGGTGTAGACTTCTTGAACAGATGTCACATAAATGCAACTAAGGTAAATGTGAGGCCATCATAGAAAGAAAAAAAATTTATGATTTATACAAAAATTTTTAAGTCTTCATCTTATCTCAATTCTTAATTCTTCAAAAAAAAAAAAAAAAAAAAAAAAAAAAAAAAAAAAAAAAAAAAAAAGTTCGCGGTACAATGGAGAAATAATCCGGTGCTAAGTTACCCGAATTTTAAATAAACACAAAAATGAAGTTCAGAACTATAATAGTTTACTTTGGACTATTTTCCTCGAGTAATAGCGCGGCGTGGTCCAAAATTATGCCGGATCAGGAGCCCTGAATTACACCACAACTGGGTTCCAGTTTCTTCATGATTTCGAACAGTTTAATTTGTATAGTGCTCTTACTCATCACTGCTAATTATTTTGTTTAGAATACTTAAATGATATTCAACAATTCGCCGACACATTTGATTCAGTTGAGTATGCATGGCCATGTTTGTAAGTAAATCGTTGATAAAAATCAACACTGCCAACAAACTGATAAAGAAGGTTTTGATAAACTTGAGAGTAGACCGTAGAAGTGAAAAAAATCAGACCGATGATTCTTTTCCATGACATTGCGCACCACATACCAATCTTCACAGGATGTAAACCTTTGTCAACATAAGCGTGAGGGTTGTCTGTCGACCATACTCTGTACAGCTGCGAGTTCAGGTAGCCATCTAAAGTAAACTCAGGCTTTGTCGCTGAAGAAAATATTACCAAAATTTTGCATTTTTCCATTACCATTGAATTCGGTCAAGCAACCATTGACAAAAAGCTATAAGTTTAGTGCAGTCTGCAGGGAGCAGTTCTTGGACAACATTCACTTTATACGGCTTCAAATTTAACATTTCTGTGGCACGCTTAACTAACATTCGACTAACTCACACTTTAGCAGACATTTTTTGAAGAGAAGTCTGGCCTTTCGTCTCACAGTTACTCTTAATTTCAGTAACCTTATCCGGCGTCAAGACGCTCCTCAGACAATTACGAGTTTTGTTTTCGAAGATTCCTTCATAAAAACTGTTCACCATTCTCATAATCGTGAACTTATTTGGAAGTTTACTGTCTGGATACTTTGTTCCAAACGCTTCGATGGTCTGTTTGCATGATTTCGAGCGAAAGTAATTTTCTAAAATGAAAGCTCTTTCCTTCGTGACGTACATGTTTAAAAAAAGTCAAATGTTGCAGAAGTAACTTTTTCAAACTTCTGTTTACAAAAATTGTGATAACATCGACTATCAGTGACAAAACAAGGTCAGGTTTCCGAGGTTCGATAGGAAACGATCAGTGATGACGTAGGAACAATTGTTGCGGTAGTTGAAAAACCTACTGGCGCTAGTTGAATCCTTGGGTTGCGTTATGTGGGATGCACAGTACATTTACATACATGGTCTGAAGTATTAAATTAGACTTTTTAAAAAACAGTGCACTTTCTAATAATTAAACTTATTGATATTCTAGAGAATAAAAAAAAAAAGGAAACGTTTCCGACCAGAGCCAAATGTAAAACATCGTCCAGAAATTTGCGAGTTATGTTTTTCACGGGCATTTGGTTCTCGATACTTATTTTAGATCTAAATTTGTCCAGGTTATTAAAGATACCTTCGATTTTATCAAGAGTTTTTTGATGTCATTCGATACCTTTCAAAAATGGAAACGCCTAAAGTTCTTTATTGTGAGATTTCAAAAGAATTAACGGATCCGCATAACGTTTGATAAGGCACCAGATTCGCCTGAATCGAAGACACACACTATGTCCATACAACTGTTTAAAAATTTCGTTGTAGAATATTTTTTGAAATGTGTTCAAGTTGAAAATGTAATTTTTTTTAAAAAATGCATCTACCCAGTTCCTGCATTATGTTTTTATTAATGTCTGCCCCAAAAGACTAGATGGAATGGACGAGGATGAAATTACGTTGATTAAAAGCTCGTTCGCGATTACTTTGTTCTTCATGCGAGAATTTTCATCTTTCTTTTTATATATACTTTTACCCCGTTCTGTAAAAGATTTTCTCTCAGGTAGCTCATTTCAAGTCGTCGCCGTGGCATCTTTACCGCGCCCGCCCGTCGCGTCATCGTCATCCATTGTACTCGTACATTATAACGAGCGGGAACTTAATTGAAATTAAAATAGTACAATCGTCGTTTAATTTATTACCCGAGTATAACATCATGGCAGCAACAGCAACCCTGTCATCTCCGCACATTCTCGCTATAGGGTGCTTTATTCTTCGACTGGTAAATGGCTTTACTTTACTCGCGCATGAGTAGGTAATTCAAATTCGACGTAGTTTTGGGTACCTATAGTTGTCGTAACCGCGATACGATCTTCGATTTGTTCAAACGAATATCACTTCTATCCGCTTTTGTTGGCATTGGCAGCAGCCACAACGGTTGTTATTTTACATAACAGGTGAACTAAACTCGCATCCCTGCAATACTACACCACCTTTTATAATATGTATAGTACATGACGCTTCTATCTTTGTTTCAACTGTTGTTCTCTCGTTTCATCTACACTTTGGTACTACGTTTCTATGTACGTCTCTATATCTTCGCTCGTACGTTTTGTCTCTTCTTACATATACCAATGAACGTTTCGCATGTACATCCACACATACATACCTAGCTCTTACTAGTGTATTTATCATCTTCGTCGTTGTTGTGTTATCGTTGCTATACTACTGCTGCAGCAGTTTAACATTATATGTAAGTATGCAGATGTATCTACATCCTAATGTAGTATACACAAGAGCACCTACGAGTAGAAATAAAGGGCAGGTCTAGGAGACTGCATAAAAACTCATAAACGTTAGATTTTTTTATGACACTCCATTTAACTCCTAAATATATGCAATTATTTTCATTAAAAAAAGAAAAAGAAGTAAAATAAAACTATTAATGTAGTTTCAGGAGGTAGTTTTGAGTTCTCTTAACATGTTACGAATCCTAAACAACCGGATCAAGGCGTATCTACACAGGCTAATTGCACCTGAATAAACCGGGTTCATGCTAGGAAGAGACAGAAGGGAACAGATAATGAATGTCCGGCAAATTATGGAAAAGTGCAGAGAGTTAAACATAGCTGTATTAATGTGTTTCATAGATTACACCAAAGCCTTTGACTGCGTGAATTGGAAAAAGCTCATCAACGTTTTAAGAGAGATGAGAGTCACCTCTAATATAGTAGATTTGCTTGAGTCCCTGATGAGAGTTGATGGTGAAGAATCTGAGGGTTTTCAAGTGGAACAGGGAATGCGTCAAGGATTCATATTATCCCTACAGTTATTCAATATCTATGGTGAGCATATATAATTCGCGAGGCTGTAGAACACTGGAATGGTGGTATTTCCATTGGAGGAAGGATTAAAATGAAAATAATTGCATATTTATGAGTTCTTATTGAGTGTCATACAGAATTGTATTTTTATAAGTTTTTATGTAGTGCCCTAGACCTTGCTTATATCTACTCGCATGATCAAGTACAAATAAATCGACTCGTATCATCATCTCACACTAATAGAAACAGAGTTAGACTATACACTTCGTACATTGTATTATAATGTTGGTAGGTATAATATATGTAAGAGAATACAAGTAGGTAGGTAGAAAGGTATAAAGCAGCTACTTTACAAATACATTCCATTCACGACAAAACTTCTCCTAGCATGGTGCGAATTTCAATCTCGATAATGGCGTTCTTGCTTCGTAATGGTGCTGGCAAATTCATTGTCAAATCGCGTGTGCATATTTGAGCGCTATCTCTCTAAAGCCACGATTGATCGCATTGTTGTTGCTTAATTGCGCGCGATACGCAAAATTTTTCCATGTTTTGAATCGTTTCTCCAATCCGCGTTGTCTTTTTTCCTCCTCTGGACTGTTGCATTCACGTTGTTGGTAGCCTTTGTTGCTGGTTTGTATTGTACATTGACTGGTTAGTTGTTTTCTGAGTACATTAGTGTCAGTACAGAGATTTTGGATGTGCGCTGATGTTATAAGTTTGTATTTTCATTTGTTGTTGGAAGCGTAATGTAGTTCGCAACTAGGCGTTTACTCTTATGCTGTACCAGGCAGAATTGAATCAAAACTTGATTTTTACAAATTTTTTCCATAGCATTTGATTTGTTGAATTCTGTAAAACCTTGCTGGTAGTCCTAAGCATGAGTTGATGTTGTCTATTCGTTTGGACTTTGGTTTTTATGATCTTAGTTTTCAACCAAAACGAGGAGAATTTTACAAGGCTTTCAAAACAATTTAAAACTTTTTAATAATTCGGATTGATACCTGGCACTTGGAGATTTTCAGAGGCTGTTGTAAAACCCACAAAACGTCACAGAAGTAGCAGAGCTGCAAACCTAGGTAGGTTCAGGTGGCTAACATTCCATCCTTTGCTCCTGGATAGCGTCTGTCTTCAGCGAGGAAGTTGCAAGGCAGAGTCGGAGATGAGATGTGAAGGCCAAGTTTTAAAAATAATTACCAACGAATTTCCAGGTCAAACTCACTGGTCACCGACCTGCTCATCTCTTGTTGACCCAAGTATTTATTTTTTTTTTGGCAACTCTGATACTTTTCGTAAATGCAAATAATCAGGAAATGATATGTGATAATTTCTGTTCAATATCCTTTGTATTTTACTCAGCGTTTGAATTAAAATACTGGACGACAAATTACATAGGAATGTTTACCCTGATCAGCGTTTGAATTAAAATACTGGACGACAAATTACATAGGAATGTTTACCCTGATGCTATGGCATCATTTTGCCACTGTAAATTGCAGTTTACTGAGTTGCGAAGACAAGAAGGTAGTTGGTACATTGTATAAATGATGTGCTGCCGACTTTAATGTACCTGAAAATAGTTTGCAACATATTACGCCATCTTAAAACACATACATATCTTTTTTTTTAAGCCTATGCCCATAACTGTTACCCTTTTGTGTTAAGATGTGTAGCATTTTACCGTTTTTGCCTTCGCCTTCATACGTAGGTAGTAGGTCTAGGTACTGGCACAAACAATCCTGATGCTCGGCAGCGAACAGTTTTTACAACTTTTCTCGTAACTGCCTTACTTGTTCTATCTTCCTCGTTACCTCTTCAGCTTTACTTAGTACTTGGTGAATACCAAACAAAAGCTAAAACTTCCATAACACTGTAAACTTTTAAAGTCGCACGTAATTTTATAGCGTATCTATGTTACGCGAACGCTTATGGCGAAAACCGCTTTAAAACTACTTCGCGTCTTAAGTTTTTGCTCTTCGTCTCTTTATTTTGTGCCCGCTGCATTGAGGAGTTGAGCAGCCCTCCTCATAACGGTAGTTCGTTGTTATTTTCGACTTTTGTACGATCGTTAGTCGTTTTGCTCTGTTCATTTTCCATAATTTTTTCTATTGTGGGTAGATACGAGCAATTAATCTGCGTTGTGAAATATTGTTTGCTGTAATGAAGAGGCGATAGTATGGGAAACAGGAGGTGTGTGTGTGAGATGTATTCTATTGAAAGCATACGCTATGATATATACTTGTAAGTCATCGTGCAATTTTTCCAGGATAACTGATGGACTAGTAAATTGAGATTGCGATATTTCAATAATTTCAGCATCGAGCTTCTCTTTGATTTTTTTCACTAGATTAATCATTTGACCCTTTTAAAGGCGTTAAATTAAAAACGTAATTGCGTTTATCAATAAGAAAAAAATATATATTTGTCCATAAAATTGCTCCTCTCATTCTTAGGAATTGGTCCGCCTCAATGATCAAATCAATAAGGATTCCATCCAAAACATAAAAATCGAGTATAATCGGATTGCCTACAGAACAAATATCTACTGCTAAGTCCATCGATTATTTTTTTTACTTTGTCCTCGATTTCATTGTATAACTCAGGAAGTAGTTTATCGCTTACAGTTTTTGGACACGGAAGAACATATCTAGGGTCAACTGTGTAAGAATAGTTTTGAAACCCTTTATCTTCAGTTATTGAGAAAGGTTGGAAATCAGTAACAATCATTTCAGTCAACACAGCTGGCATATATTGATTGAAGCATCAGTGGTAGAAGCTCGGAAAAATTTCCAGATGATCGATGTTTTTTTTCTAATTCTAATAAATAAAATTGAACAAACGAAGTAATTAGAATGAAGTACAAATTATAATTTCAAAATTCAGACAGAAAAGTTTTACTCACTGTTTACACGGAATGTTTGATAGCTTAGTACAGCAAACGGATGTGGTGGAATTCGAAATCAAAATTGGATTGGCAGAAAGCTTGGGCGGAGTTTTTTTCTCAGAGGTTGTCGACTTCGCAAACGCGAAAGCCGACAACTTCATCTGCCTCATTTTTCTATTTTTATTCTGTTCTTCCATTTCTCGATCAGAACTTGACGTAAATTCCACTTCACTGGGTTCAGTGGGTTCATCGGCCGCATTGATATCTAAAGAACAAAAAATGCATCAATTAAAACCATAGACGAAAATACTGAAAGTAGTATCCTGAAGTTCAACTTGACATCTTGATAAGAAGATAATGAATTACGTTTTTTCTTGGCCATTTTGAAGAGAAAAATTGAATATTTTTCGAATATTTTTCAAGTATTTAAATAATAAAACTTAAAACTTCACATCAAAAATTGGAATAAAATCTCGAAAATTTGGTGGTAGTAATGTTTTTTAGATTTCCAGAAAATCCGAGTCAGAGTGATGCAATTGCAACCATAGTATTTCAATGCCTGCAGATTAAATAAAAAAAAAAAAAAAAAAAAAAAAATGAGAAGTTGTCGACAAATATCGTCAACAACAAAATTGTCGACATGATGTCGACAGTTACCGATATTTTCCGACCTCTAATGGCTTGTCTTAGCTGTTCGCCTTGCTATACGAGTTGCCCATGCCGACCAGCCTTACCTGGCCAAATGGAGTCCGAGACCTACACCTGTTGCCTAGACTTCCCTCTCTTAACTTTATTTACATTTTTCTTATTTGAGGTAGAACTAAGCTGAGACAGTGTAACGACTTGGTGACTAGCCTAGAGCGCAGACAATGTAGTTCACTTGAAAAATATAAAATTGAGTTCACATACCAACTTACCAAGGGTGTAGAAATGTGCAAGAAAAAAAAATATTATCACGAGGATACGAACAAACATCACGCAATTTTTCTACATCGATCCCTTCAAGTCCTTTTAAATTTTCTTAGCTAATTGAAAAGATTACTCTTTCAAAATGTATATTAGGCATTTTGTGTTTACCTCGTGAATAATCATAATAGAAAGTCATACTCACAGATCCGCTTTTCTTTGTTGTTTTTCTTTTTTCAAATTGAGGGATGCTGCTGACGTTCTCTAATATTAGAATTTGTTGAATGCGACCACAAAACTGATATTTATAAACGCGCTGATAACGAATGAATATCACAGATGAACACGAAATCTAGTAAACTCAACCTTCCTCTTTCAAATGGGACCTAAACGAGAGCGATAGCTTGAGCCATTCGCCGTCTAGAGTGCGACATATAATGAAAAATACGATTATCAATGTTACCTCCGATTACGGTAATTCAATATTAGACTTTCCTTGTTGATGAAATAATCAAGATGGAATGTGAAACTTGAGCCCAACCGCGGCTCAGTGCTCAAGTGCCCCATATAGATGCTACTTGTATCATTTGTCGACATCAAAAAGAGCTTTACTTACGTAAGCCAAATACCAACTTCATTATTTTGCCTATACATGTAGGTACATGTGAATGATGAAGGTATTAACGTTACAAATTAGAGCGCAAGTGGGTCTGGGGTAAATGAGATTTATATTGCAACTTTTTAATTTAATTCACAGTAATAGTTTCCGCCATTTACGCAGCGCAATTCGCCAAATTAAGTTGTGTGTGAAGGTATGTCTCTTTTTTTTTTCAACTATTAATCAGGGTATCTCTGCGTAGCTTCCGTTTTTTTATTATAAAGAGTTGTGAATCCTATTACCTAGGTATGTGAATTATTATAATATACTTATATATTTTATTATACGTTGTAATACGAAATGGACGAATGAAGATTGGGTGGATGTTTACAGAGAGAGAGAGAGATAGAGAAATAGATGGGAAATGGGAGAATCGTTTGAAAATCTGCGCGATTGTGTATTTTCTCTCTATTTATATACCTTTTCGAGTAAATGGATAACGTTTTTGTTTAAATTATTCGGTTATCGGCGGCGCGGCGCGGACCTTTAATGCCTATTATTCGGCTCGGAGATTTATTTTTATAGTCGAATGGTGTGTAAGTAAAACTCGATCCGGCGGCGACAACGACGACGAGGTACAGGCGCTGCGACCACGTAGTCGGCTGCAGTGTGATTCGTGGTACGTATATGCGAGCTTTTTGGGCTAAATGAAAAGCGACATTAACCCGGTATCCGCCGCCATCGCGTTTGTCGTTTTTGTATGTGATCTCTGGCCACGGCCACCGCGCTCGCACCCGATCGTCCTTCCATATACGTTCATTGCTGCGTATTTGTATGTTAAGAGCTTACCGATGCAAATGGGCTTTCGGGTCGAATTAAGATTTGATAATATATTGCGTAAATTACCAGCCTGCCAGCCGACGCGTTTGGTGGTATTAATGTATGCCTGCCCGCCTGCCTGCCGTGTATAAATGGCTTCGATGGTTTCGTCGTATGTAGTAGTCGTCTCATTTTATCAGTTCATCGATTTTGGCCTTTGCTTCGTTCCTGTACAGAAGGTACTTATTGGGGATTATTGCGTAATTTTTGCCCGTTTGTATGGGCTATCAATGGTGCTCATATGGTATAAGTGTATGTCGTATGTATTGTTAAATGAAACTATTCTCGTATATTTCGAAAAAAAAAAGGCTTATAGTTGTATAATCTGGCTGATTAAATAAAAATATTACCTCGCTGGTCGAGTTCAAATGAAATTATTTCTGTTACCATGTTGTATAAATAGATAGGTAATATAGATTAATTCAGTCTCTTTGAGTATGTAAATCCGAGTAAACCAGTTGTCCGGATAGTAATACATAAATAAAGAGACGATTGGCAATTAAAAAAATACATATATTTATTCATTTGATGGCAACGTCAGCTTTGGTAATATGGAGGGGTAAAAATGCATCTTCAATCTTTCGCCCGAATGCAGCAAACACCAATTGGGCATTTTGTCAAACATAGCATTGAAAAACTTGAAAACACATTAACATGAACCATCTTCTGCATTAACAATATAAGAAACATTATGCTTCGCTTGGAAAAGCATAGGTAATCGAACTCATCAGTTTTTTCGAGGTACACATATTTTTTTAACGTCCTTTGTAGTAAAAGTCGTTCTTTTAAATTTCTACTGATAAGAAACTTCCATTGTAAAGTAAACAAATTCTATCATCGCCATAACGTTGTATGGTTTAATTCGTCTCAAAACATTTTCTTAAAAAATTCGAATGCTGATTTTGGCATAATTGTTGACGTGGTGCTCTACACAGTTCACTCGATAGGCTAGGTACCATTGTTTGGCAACTTGTTGCAGAAGTACATTAAACTGACCTCTGAAGATAAATCTTCTACGAAAACATCAGCAGCCAATTGTTCTAAGCAAAGCACCATGATTATGTACTAATGGTTATTGATTTTCAAATTTTGAAAGACTGTAGCAAATAACAGCAGCATCCAAAAATTATTTACTTTCAAAATCTGTAAAAAACAGAACCGCCTCTTTTTAATCACCCAGAAATATTAAAAAAATGGAAAACATGATAATACTATGGGGCTGTGTCCCCTGGCTGCTTCGCGGCCCAACTCCTCTGTTCTCAGTTGCACATCTTAATACTACTATTTATTTATATTATTTAAATATTTGTTTGCAACTAAGTACATAAATATTTTGTATGTGTAATACCGAATAATTTATGCATTGAAAGTAATTAAGAACAGTACCAAAAATTTATTCACACATGACGAATACGAACATATGAATACTGCATGATGTAAAAATGATAACGTGAACGTGAACAAATTGATTCACAAACGAACAAACTAATAGAGCCGATATCACAACCTCTATTTTAACAAAAGTAAAAAAAATTAAAAATTAAACACGTATCGCAAGAATTTAACAATGCATAACTAATCTAAAAAAAGGACTTAGAAATTTATTTTGCTGCATAGAACGTCTTACGTATGGTTCAATTTGGTTCTTGTGTTTCACCACAGTTTTATCGGGCCTTTTTACCTTAACCACAGAACCCGACACGTCTTCGACCACTGCTGTGTCCTCTTCAAACTTAGAATCGTACTTCGACTTTTTAAAATTCCTTTTTAACAAAACCTTGTCACCAACAATCAAATCCTTTGCATCAGAAGCTTTGGAATCCATTAGATACTTTCCTTTCTTTTCTTCATCTTTGTCTCGAGCTTCAGACGACTCTTTCCTTTCTTTTCAATCAGGTACTTGGTCCTTTATTTTACGATTGAATAGGAGCTCGGTTGCCTACTGCTACGATTTGACGTGTTATTATTCGACATATTAGTATTAGGCGTACTATTATTCGTAGTATTCGTCATAGGCCCGTTGTGGTAGGAATTCGGCGCACCTTTTCTAGGCCTACGTGGATTCGAGGTATGATCCCCAAATTTCAGACATTTTCGGCCTGTGTGACCATTATTATTACAGCAGTAGCATCGCAGCGGCGTTTTATTTTGGTAATCGGTAGGCCTGCTAACTTGTAAGGCGGAAGGTCGCGGCGTGTGTTGCTTCACATGTGACTGACTTGACCTTTTTGTCCTTGCCTCTTCGCCAAGTATCATATTTCGCAAGGTATCGGTGTTGAGCTGACCTATAGCGGCTAGGCCTGCTGCTGATGCACAAGCGTTCGAATATTCATCCGGCAGAGCATTTAGAATCCACGTGCACTGCTCCGGTTCGGTTGTAGCCTCGCCTTGGTCGTCTAGGGAACTTATTAGGCTAGCCACTTCGTCCAAATATTCGACAGCGGATCGATGATCACGTAATTTCATCGACTGTAATTTCGTACGGATCTGAACGATTTCACCGGCGTTCTTCACCGAATAACGGTTCTGTAGAGCCTTCATTAGGCTAGATGGTTTTTTAAGATCGGCGTCCATAATGGTACGTAGCACGTTATCGTCTATTAGGCCCATAATTAAATCCAAACCTTTCGCAGTTTCTTCATTCGACAGCTTAGCTTGTTCCTTTAGAACATTCTCGAGACCGCGGGCACGGAGCTTGGTCTCAATGCGACGACGCCATTGAATGAAGTTACGGCCCCCCGCGAAACACGTGAGGGGTAAATTCGATGGTATTCGGTCCACCGCGATCTTGTGACATTTTTAGAACGGAAAAACGCACGGGATTTCGATACTAAAACGCGAATAAAAAACGGAATGACGGACTGAGGTGTTTTTCGTAGAACTACGACTCTGATACCATGATGGTGGGTGGATCGAAAATGGAACAACACTCAGTATAAAACGGTTTATTCGTGCTTCGTATAAACGGACGTACATAGACGTTGACGGTTACAAACTTAAAAACGTAATAATTCGTACAAGTAATTATTATTATTCTACTTCTAAGATAGCGCGAACGTTCGGAAATAGGAAACGAACGAGAACGATAGGTTCGTTCGCACGAAACGGTTAAAAAGAATCGATTATGCCAACAGTTTCTTTTTTATCAGGAATGATCATGTTGATAACACTTGACCGACACAAAATGACATAGTTTACTTCTCTTAGATCAAATCTGCCACTCATTTCAAACGTCAATCTTGGGCAATTAATATATGTATCTACAAATGATACAAATTAGTTGAGTGTAATCTACATGTGCGTATTCCAAATGGTAATGCTTTACCACTGTAATCTGGAACTGGTAAGGAACATGATTACAAGACATACCGATTGGAGAATTATATAAATAAAGATGCTCGCCCTGATCATAAGACACCTGAAAATCATCTCGATTAACAAACATACGAACTCTCTTATCTGCAAACTGTACTGTACGAAGATCTTAGAATTGATCAACTAATTCTCGTGGTACAAAGTGATTAAACAGATTGACCTACGAATTGGCTTCCCTTTTGATAATGAATCTAATGAAGCATGGGTAGCACGAAAGGAAATCGGCTAATGTATTGTTGATCGCGGGAACGTGAGATGTTCTAATATTGAAGTTCTCCTACCATAGTTGTCATCTAAGAATTCGACTAACAGCATTTCATTACGTTCTGAGTAGGTGACACCTTCATTATCGCCTTTCTTTTAGGAGCGAAACCATTCTGTTTGGCGGTGATTTCCAGCCGATCGGGCCCATTTTGGGTGCATTTTAGCCCGTTTTTAACAATTTGAAGAAAACATTCGGCTTGACTGTTTGAGGGAATATGATGATTCGGCGAAGTTTTATGCAGAATAGCATATCAATCTATAATGATATAGGCATAACTGTTACTGTGCACTTTTAAATTAAAAAACCAAAGATCCTTTTCCTTTTCCTATTCGTGTATATATTATTTTATGAAAAAAGACTATAATGCTTGAGGATTTAGATGATCTCATATAAGTGTAAATTATTTTTATGCATCCGTTTCTAAAATACTGCAAAATTTGCAAAATAACGACGAAGGTGAAATGGCATATACATATACGTATGTGTGTGTCTGTGTGTGTGTGTGCGTGCGTGCACAGATACAATATATGTATAAGCAATAAGCATGAGTACGTACATGCGAAAAATATTTGGAATTTCTATCACGTATTTTCTTCGACAGAATATCAAATTGAATTACGAGGCAAAAATGGGAACATTCGTCATCATCCTCGACGAACAACACACTTTTCGCACGTTGCTTGAATTGGGATACGATATGATAGGAATGGAAAATAGTACTATTGCTGGGCTACGGTGGTTTCTTTTTGCCGCCGGTTTGGTTTGAGAGTTCGAAGTATGTGTGTTTTTCCAATTCGTACTTACGTTTATGAAAAAGGTAATCTGAAACATTGTAGCTTGGAACTTGCAGCCCTGTGGCGTCGAAAACACGTTTCACCCCCAAGTTAAACTTTTTAGTTGCTTTAACTTTCAAATCTTTGAAAGTGTTCGTCGTATTCGACTGCAGTAATCAGCACCCGTATTAATCAAGGTATAGATTCTGGCACCATGTACCCGTGCAAAGTACTCGACGTGAATGTTGAAATTGATATTATAACTGTGGGATCTCGTTGCAGTGTTCGTATTGCTGCGCTTTTATTACTTTCGAGAGTGTTGCGAGGTATCGATGTTGCTAATTTATTATTACCAGATTGATTTATGTATTATTTTTCGTATAAATTTGGTTTTATTTTCGCAATATTCTACCGTTTATGAAATTTTTTTCGAAAACTCATCGACCAGAAGAATGAATTTGTTCCGAGTACTCGATGAAATTCATTGCAATGTGGTACATGATGCTACTTGATTTTGTGTGGTTAGTAAAATGAAACAGGTAGACTTCGTTGTGTGGTAGTAAGCTCGTAACGTCGGTGGGATAAGGTGACACATAAGAATGGGCATCGTGTAAAATAAATTTTAAAACACAACTCACGTTTGCTATTTCTGCAGTAGTAAGATTCTTTTTTTTTAATCAAAGCATCTTGGACCATTTGGAATAAGATTTAATAATAAACGGTGAGCCAAAATATAAAATAATGGAGGCACTCCATGAGAATCTGCGATTATTCTCTTTCTGACCTAACATGTAAAGTAATTGACAGAATTAATGTGAAAATTGTGTTTTTGTCTCCTAATGTTGATAAGAAAGCAAAGTTATGAATTGAAGGTATTTTAATTTAAACTGATATTACCTTCACTATAATTTGAATGTCTTATCGCGAAAAGGATGTACCATGCCCTTCCAGTAACTTATAAAAGTTTTGTATTTTTTCCTTTCAAATTCTTCTTAATAATATCTTTTATTTTTATAATAATTTTTAGTAAGATTTATTAAATTTTTTTTCGAAGTCTGTTCGACTAGGCATCAGGATAATGTCATGCAAAGTAAGATAGTCCGAATTACTATCCATAGGTAATTCTATGAGGAAAAGCCATGAGAGTTAAAGGTGTCAATTTAGTGTCATGTGGCGCGACATTTTCAAGTCAGTACATGTTAGATCCCCTTTGAAAAATTTTAACCAATTAGAATAATGATTGTTCTACTCACCTTAATTGGTATTGCAATTACTGTGCCAATTTTGAATCAAAATATGCCATCCATATTCTATGGCACAAAAGTGGTATACTTTTGGCGAATTTTTGAGTTTCAGGCGACACTTAAACGGCTCATTATTGACGAACTTCTGACACATATTTGATGACACTATTATGGTACAAATATGTTATAAGTTTGGCATTTTTGTTGGCACTTTAATGACGTGTAAATGACATATTTCTGACGCTTGTAAGATTATAATTTATTGGCATAAATCTGACATGAACTTGATGTTTCTGCTAACAAGTTTGCGATACACGAATGGCATGTTTCTGACTCACATCGTGAAGCGCTATTGTGACACAAATATGCCATATGATTGGCGCTTTTGTTGGTACTTTAATGAAATATACACGATAGACTTTAATTTTGCGACTTGGTAGTGCTGTGTTATGAACAACGTTATAGCACCTTTTTGACACAGTTGTAGCATGCTTTTGACTTCGTTTTGGCAGTACACTATTGTCATTACGATGACATCTGACATGCTTTTGATTTGATTATGACACTAATGTGACTTCGATGTGGCATGCATCTGACAACATTATAACACCATTCTGACACAGTTGTGGCATTCTTCTGACACTATTTTGACACATTTCTAACGCAATTGTCACCTAATTTTGACACACCTCTAGAATGTTTCTTAGAGTTGTGTCAGAATTGTCACAATTACGTCAAAAATGTGCCGATGTAGTGTCAGAATTGTGTCAAAAGTGTGCCACCACTATGTCAGAATGATGTTATAATGTTGTCAGAAGCATGCTATTACTAAGTCACATAAGTGTCATAACCAAGTCAAAAGCATATCAGATATCATTATTATGGCAATAGTATACTGCCGAAATGGAGTCAAAAGCATACCTCAACTGTGTCAAAAATGAGTAAAAGAAACGTCAAGATCATATCACAACAAGATCAAATCGATTTTACACATTTGCCAGAAGCATGTCACTATTAAGTCACATAATAAATAATAATAATAAATAATAATAAATAACCTTTATTAGCAGACATTACAATTATGCTCGTATTAAAATAGGCTTAATACATAAACCGTATTTTCAAATGCAATCTCTGCTATGCCCGGTATTGGGCGAAGGATTCTCGCAGTCTCTCCCATTCGTTCCTATTTTGTGTTACTCTGTTGAACATTTTGTGCTTTAGGAAGT
>FIZR01022282.1:0-10972 GCA_900060175.1 Ferrisia virgata
TAAACTTATTTAATAAACTCCTTCTGGTTTAATATTTACGTAACCTATCTTTAAGCTAAGTTAAGTTAAGTTTGTGCCTCTAGGCTTAGTACCTTGTACATGGCACATAAAAAAAAAAAAAAAAAAAAAAAAAAAAAGCCATTTTTAAACACCTTAAATAATCATTTTAACTAATTTTTTTCGCTTGATTTTCGCCATCATATTTACAATGAAAACCAGCCAATATGAACCTACGGTGGATGAGGAGAGGGGAAGTATCGACAAAATCTACTTTGGAACCCTAAAACAGTAATTTTTATATACTTGTACTTTTAAATTGTTTTATTTTACCCCAAAGATTAGAACCTTTACTCGGCGAAAATCAGGCTATTACAGTCTATCCACCAACGGCGGTTGTTCGGGGCCTTAGAAGACTATTAAGACGATTTTTAGCCACATCAGATATTTATTTTTATTTTTATTTGCACATTTATTTTTTTCCATTAACATTAAAATCATTATTCCGCCCGCTATCGACCCAAATCGCTCCAATTCGGTCAATATGCTCAGTTTAGCGTAGGATAAGATACATACGAGTGGGAATGACCTAGGGTCAAAACTCAAGTATGCCCCAATTTGGGAGAGGGGTTGCTGAGGAGTGAAAAACGCAAAATTGCCACTTTTTAAGTCAACTGATACAGAATCAAATCCAAAAAGCAACTTCCGAAGTCAATTAAGTGGGGAGATATCAGAGTTTTCCCCTTTTTGACCTTGAAAAAGCCTACTCCTCCCTCATCTCCCGACCAAATTGAGCTAGCAAGTTGAAATTAGTTGTGTACATTAAGTAAGAACCCTACATGTATCTTTTGGGGATTTCGACTTTCTAGCCCCATTCCACCCCCTCACAGCCCAAAAAAGTTGGTTTTTTGGTCGTTTTTTTTTTATTTTTTGAGATTGTTCCACGCATCACTCCTCTCCAAACTGAGCTAGGAACTTGAAATTAAGTATGTACATTAAGTAAGAGGCCCCAGATGGGTCTTAGGAGGTAACGACTTTTCAGTCCAGTTTCACTCCTTCACAGTCATAAATAATTATGTGGTTTTCACGTCGTTTTTCTAATTTTTAGAGCTTGTTCTTCGCATAACTCCCCCAAAAATTGAGCTAGAAAGTTGAAATTAGGTATGTCCCGTCTGTAGACACTTACGATATTTTGTTTTGCTTTATTGTGGTCACCAAAAATAACGCTTGAACACGACTCCGCGTGATGAAAATAAATGGTTACGTAAAAAAAGTTTGGAGCTCGAGTGAAACTTTTTTCCTAAACTTTGGAAAATTAAAGACAAAAATGAAATCTAACCAATTCGAGGTCGTAGATTACGAATACAGAGGTGGGTTTCGTCCATAATGCTTAGTAACTTTTTTCTTCTGCTGTGTTTTCCAGGTATAACGCTTGAACACGCAGCTCAGCTCAGTCATGGACCAAATTCGAGCAACGGGGTGCTGAGGTACGAAAATCGCCAAGATCGTACGTTTTTAAACAAATCGATAGATAATCTAAAATTGCATAAAATACACAAAAATCATCCACTAACGTCAATTAGGAAGAGAAAAATGAAGGGTTCTCCTTTTTGACATTGAAAAAAGATCGTTTCTCGCATATCTCCATTCCAAATTGAGGTACGGTTTGAAAATTTGGCGTAAATGTACATTTGGGGGAGTTTCGACTTTTCAGCCCGATTACAGTCCCTCACAGCCTGGAAAAGATGATTTTTTTCAAGTTTGTAGCACGCATATTCCCCTCTAAATTAAACAAGGAAGTTGAAATTCGATATATAGATTTTGTGAAGTCGAAATGTGGCTTTGGTTTAGAACTTTCGACCTTTCAGTTCCATCGCATCTCCTCATTGCCTACTTTTTATTCTTTTTCGAGTTTGTCCTTCCCATATCTTCCCTGCAAACTGAGCTATTGAGGTTGAAATCGGGTTCGTAGATTTAGTATGGCAGGGGATCCTAGATGTAATTTTCAGTAGGTTCAGCTATTCTCTACAAAATCTTCAATATACTTTACCCCTCCCCCCCCCCATAATTGAGAAAAGGTATCGCAGAGTGTTACCCCTTTCTTCACTCTATGAATGGAACATTTCATGTATTTCGAGTATTTCACGAAAATCGGGCTGAAATTGCGCTGCTCCCCCCTCCCCTTTACGAAGTATGCAGAATCACTAAATCTTTTCAGGGTCAATTATTAACGATATTAGGCCGCAACAATACACCAAATATACCCTCGACGTGAATTGAAAACAAGAATTCGTCGTTTTTGGTAATAAATTTCACATGTTTCGATGTTTTGAAAAGGCTTTTCGAAGTAAAAGATTAGCTTCGTAGTACTAGGCCAACGCGTAAAAAGTATACGCTCGTCTTTGTTACGTTCAACTTTCGACGACGACCTTTCCGAATAAATCTGCCGACTTTTCTCACAAAAGCCGAATGTAATTGACGGGTCCGATAAGGCTAACATTGCCGGATACCGATTCATAATTGGCGAAGGAAATCGTCGCAGGCTGTATCGAAACATGCCCTCCTCTTCGTGTTCTTTTTGAGTGAAAACGTCGAGCTACCGTACCCCACCGTCGTCTTATTTCCAAGGCGAAAATACCGATCTTAGTGGATGCTGCTGAAATTGTTGTCGTATCATTTCTACCTGTGTGTGTGTGTGTGTGTGTGTGTGTGTATGTCTATGTATTTCCCGAGACGAACGTTATAGAGTGCTGCACGTAGCCTACTATCAAGCGTATCTCTATCGTAATGTTGGCGCGTGAAAAATCATTCGTCGTTGCAAAACGTGCCTTTTCTTCGAATATTTCCCAAAACCAACTCGATGGAAATAGTACGTAAACGTACCTACCTAGTACCTCTACCTACTACATTGTGTCTTTGTAAATACGAGTTCTAAATAGTACATATCTACATCGACGTAGGTGACAAAGTTCGTCAAATTATGTCAAATGTGTACAGCTCAATTTCGATCGCTGATGTATACATTTCAATTTTTGTTTTTTCAACCAAACAAATGTACCAGTGATTGAAAGGTAGGAAGAAAAGAGATTTCATTATTTTCGCCGAAACCTACCTACCTACCTACCTACCTACCTACCTACCTACCACGTATCTACTAAATTATTAACGAATTACTTTGTCACTCCGACCTTATTTATTTTCACGACGCATCAACAACGACGGATTAGAGTTTTCTGTTTTTTTTTTCTTTCATTCGATATCGACAAGTTCTTGATTTTGTATTCTGCGTTTTTTGTTTCCTTTTCGAAGAAAATTGGGAGCAAAACATTGGCGTTGTTATTTTGACGCGCAATCACACGAGAGAAGTGTGTATAATTTTACTCTTTCTACATATCTATTCGTATTTTCCAACTTTATAAATAGCGAACAATGCACATCTCATCCTTCGGGACCCGATTCCCTCGGCACACAAACGTATACTAATTCGTATACCTAACCACGAGTAAATAGATTTACCTGCGACAAATACAGAACGCTTCAAATAGCATAATAATGTACATGTAGTCGACACCAACAGCTGCAAAGAGAAGAAAATTCGGTAAAATATTCGCATTGCACGTGGCATGCCTAAAAACCATATCACCAATTAAACCACTTCGTATTCGTGTAATAAAATATCTAACGATACACATTTGGAAAAAATTACTCGAGCAAATTAGAGCAGCGGATTTACCAAAATATTATTCGTAATAGATGAAAAAAAAAGTACCTATAGCAAATGAAATTTCGTATTCGTAGTACAAGATAAGTAAGGAAAAATAAAACCAAGAAGAGATTAAAGTTTTCAAAAAACATCGAGCAAAATATTACGATAGCATAATGCGAGAGTTGGTTGAACATTTTCTAGCATTGCAGAGTAACTTGTTCAACTCTTTAATTTGCATCAAACGTTCGAGTAAAGACTACAATGCGTACTTTTAAATTAACCTCGTTAAAGTTCCTCTACCTATCCTACATAAAGAAAATTTTATTATAAATTTAAAAGAATTAAGTGTACCTACGAGAAAACGGCTGGATTCTTTTTATATGTAATTTTATTTCATTTTTTTTTTTTTTTTTTTAAACATATTCCATTTTAGAAAACGAACACGTAGGTATATAGTACGATGAAAAAGGCGTCTTATTTGCTTCATAAACAACGAACTACCTCGAGTAAATAGCTTTGAAACGAAAATAACAACGAAAAATAAATTCGCAAGTTTTTTTCCCCCTTAACTTATCATATACCCACAAAGTAACTAAGTATGTATATATAATTAACACCGAAATTTTTTAAATGCCACAACAAAAGGTGAACGAGATAAGAAGTACACGTAGTTGAGTAATTAGGTTAGAATTAAGCAAGCCAAATGAAAATGAGACTAAAAGAGCATTGTCGCGTAAAAAATTCAACATAACAACCAAAGAAGAAAACATTTTCTTCGTTCGTTTTTTCAGTCATATCGACGCGAAAAAACTTTTTCTTTGTTTATTATTTAATCCGTATTTTTTTGTTTTTTTTTGTTTTTTGTTTTTTTTGTTTTTTTGATACCAATGAAGCAAGAATGACAAGAAAAAAATCAAGAGGGAAACTAGATTAAATAATAAATGAACTTTACACGTAGACTGTATCACTGCTAGTAAGCTACTACGTATTTTTAAGAAAATTTTCAAAAAAAAACACACACACACAAGACGAAAGAAATCATCAAAGTTTTACACCATACGTCGGCTAGAAAATGAGACAATCCTGTTTGAGTTTGAGTCAACGTATCACCAGCAATCTTTTTTTGTATCAGGGAAAAAAAAACTTTATTTTTCCACGTTAAATTCATTAGAGATGGTTGGTGCTAAAATGGAACCGAATAAATTGAGGCGAAGTCGAAAAAATAAAATAAAAAATAATTAATTTATTTTTAAGAGACCTTTGTGTTTTATTTTCAAGATTCAAATTAATTATTGGGGAAGGTACTTGAAAACAAAAACCACACAACATAAAACCTGAATTTTACCCATCTAATTAACATCACTTTACCGGAAGGTAATTATAAATTCGAGAAACCAAAATTGTGATTATTTATCACGTTAGTATTGGTACTTGAATACATCAGAGAAGGACAGCCTGATAAGGAAATGGGGTTGAAAAAAGGCCACAATCACAGCTCATTTTTACTGGTGAAAGTTACACACTTTTTTTCAAACTAACGTTCATTTTCATCGTCGTCGATAATTTGCTAAGCGAATGAAGGCGAGTTTGAAACACCGCTCGATGCGTCATCAGACTTGGAAAATACCGGAAGGAAACTCCCCCGTTTCCACTGAATACAAATTCTCATACGGGCAATGACGACGTCGTGATCGTAATGCGAGCACCAAAAGACATATTCCAACGACGCTGACAGTTGCAAATAATTTGTCGCCTTCGCGGTGACACCGTCGCCTCGCACAGAGCTGAAAAATTAAAATTGATGTTCGTTTCGTCGTACGAGACTGGATTTGTTCCAATTTGAAAATTTTCGGCGGTTTCTTTTTTTAAAAGCGTTTTTGGAACAGATCCATCGCATTTGCTCACATATGAGCATGCGGTGCTCTACAATGTGGGTACGCGTAGATACAAGTACTTCGACCGCGTATTCTTATCGTATTCGCGTTTATGCATTATTTACGCAACAGCAACTTCTAAATTCGAAATTTCCATGTTTATAATTTCTACTCAACTAGATTAATACGAAGCGGGGGGTAAATTTTTCATAAAAAGACTAAGTGCAATGTAGACTGCGCGAACCCACAGACGATGAATCGATTACCTACGGTTATTTCTACTTTCTAGTTGCTTGTCTAAGACTAGTAGTACTAAACACTTAACGTACCTACATCGCGTACCATAAAAATGTCTGTCTTTTTTTTTTCCTTTTTTTTTCCCATATTTTTCAGTCTTGAAAAAAGCTCTCGAAGACATTAAAAACAGATTAAGAAACCATTTCTAGTAACAATAAATTTCAACACGCGAAATAAGAGTAAGACGACGCGATTTTTCACGAATTTTTTTGCAGCTGTGTATCTCACCTTTGCACCCACATAGTACTTAGTTGTACTTCGACTTCATCTGTATCTATCTTTCTCTCACATTCGATAAGTGATAGTTTCGCGAGAAAATAAGAAATGCTGTTTTCCTAATCAGTGATAAGGCGAGGGAGGGATTTCAATGGGGCTAAAACATCAAAACCACCAAAAGGCACATCAGAACCTATGCTAAATCTACACACATACCAAATTACGACTTCCTAGCGCAATTGGGGGGACCGGGAGAGGAGGAGATATCCAAAGAAAAAACTCAAAAAATAAGAAACAACTTTTTTTAGGACTGTGAGAAAGTACATGGGTGCAATGAGGCTAAATTGTCAAAACCCCCAAACGGTACGCCTAGGACCCTTACCACATGTGCATACCAAATTTCAACTTCCTAGCTAAATTTGAAGGGGAGTTATGTGCGAGGAGAAAATTGAAAATATAAGAAAACCTGCTTTAAAAAAATATATATTTTCGGCGCTGTGAGGGGGCGCAATGGGTCTAAAAAGTCAAAACTCTCAAAAGGCATATCCATGGCCCGTACCAAGTCCACATACCAAATTTCAACATCCTAGCTCAATTTATAGGGAATTTCGACCCGAGGGCATTCCTACTCCAGAATATCAAATCCATCGCCCATCGGAGACCATTTCCCAAATTTTATCAATTTGGGTCAGTATCGTGTTGAGCAAGTGTCTTTTAGTTCCGGAGGAAAAAATGAACAAATAAATAAATAAATATCTGACACGTCCAAAAATCGTCGTAATGGTCTTCTAAGGATAACAAAACGGATTTTGTTGATATTCCCTCTCCCCCTTTAGCCGCCGCATGTGGATACATCGTAAAAGCCTGATTTTTATTAACAATACGACATAGAAAATCAAGGGAAAAAAGTACGTGCGAACAAGGTGATAAGTATCTATTGTACTTTAAGGTGGGGCGAATTTCAGCATACTTTAAAATTACGTTTTGAAATTGTGTCCTAGGGCGTTTCACTTTTAATCTTTTTCCGAAAGTTTGCGAGTGAGGGTCACGAAAAAAAGTTGTAAAATGACGTCAAATAAACGTGGTAAAAATTAAAAAATTGAAATCTTCATCTTGGCACCTACCCCCGCCCTCTCCAACTTATAATTTGAAAATTTACATAAAAAACCTGAAAAAATTTCTGTTTTTGATTTTCCGGTGCTAATGTGTCATAGTAGACCACATGAGACCCAACAAAAACTATTCTATTCGGAAAAGGAAAAAATCAATTATTTCGAATGTTTTTGAAGTGAAAAAGCAAAAAAAATTCTTTCATTTGTTATGCCATCAAACATGATATTTTATATTTTAGCTTCATTAACTTGAAAAAATCTAAAATAATTCATTTTTTCTTCTTCTCAACAGATTTTTGGAGCCCCTTGAATGCAAAAAAAAATTGCGATAAATTGGAAAAAAACTGTTTGTTTTTTCATGTAAACTTGGAAATTCTAAATTAAGGGGGGAGGGGGTAACGGTCAAGTCGGGAATTCTAAATTTTCACCTCGTGCATTCGACGTTATTTCATAACTTTTTTTCACTACTCTTTCCAACTTTCGAAAAAAAACTAAAATTGAAGCGTCCTATTGTGTACCGTAAAATCTGTAGCGTATAGGCAAATTTTTATCTATTTTCTTCATAATCCAGAGAGTAAAGGTAGATCTCAAGTTGAATGTTTGATTGAAAACTTCAAACGGTTCATCTACAAAATACAGGTATCTACAATAATTAAACTGGCAGATTTTAGCCACTCAGCTCAGGGGAAGTGAAGTAATGCTCGGTTAGGAGTCAACTTGAAAAATGAAAAACAAAAAATAACTACCCAAAAATTATAAAAATTCAAAACACTCGAAAAAGGCATACTTAGCACTTACCAAAATACACATACATGAGAAAAGATTAGACGAGTACGGCAAAGAGTAAAGAATACACTATTCCCCTATATCAAGAATGAGAAACGCCTGGAAGAAAGTAAGGAATGATTCGAGCATTATAATCGCATTCTCGACGAGCTTAACTACACCATTATGGATGTTGGTTTACATCAATTAGTCTACATAATTTCTTTGCCGCTAAGATTTGGTAAATGTACTTAGCCAAAATGAATGATAATAATTCTCAAAACTACAACCGAAGTGGCAAAGATGCTATTTACATACAAATGCGATATTACCTCATGCCATAGTACCTATCGGACGAGCTAGAAGATACTCTCAATATACTACGAAGTGCCAAAATTACCAAATTGTGTGCTAAATTTTCCTCCACATAACGGGCATGCAGCACAAAATTACTACCTAACCGCAATTCAAGATTTTTTTAGAACTATTTTTGTCGCCACACTTTTAGTACATTCTTATCCTTGGTTTTTATTTTCTAATTTAAATGTAAATTTCGATCCGGCGCGCGGCCTCGTACTCAGGTACCTTCTCTTTCCGCTGTAGGTGATTCAAACTCGTGGCATAAGTTACGACGATACGGTGCTGAAGTCGACTGTCTACCAATGTAATCAGGGAAAACGATACAATGACCTTGCATTATGAGCTTCTGATTATTGTGTGCAGATTTTGTATAGTATACGTAGACGTACTACTTTCACATTGTTATGCTAATTATCTGAATAATACGTATAAGTGAAATAACAATGCGTTTCTATGGTTGGAAAATTTGCTTTTGCAAAGGATGCGGCACGACTATATTTTTATCTAAATTTTTAAAGTAATTCTGCCTTTTATTTCGTTCGTTTTTTTCCAAAATAATGTACACCTACGTATAAAGGGTATAAAAATGTTCTATTAAACCAAACAATAGTACAATATTGAATTTGTAGCATAAGAACAAATAATTACTCGCACATTTGTAGTTATTTTGAATTAGAAAAGAGTTATAGGTGTCCCACGAAACGTCTGCCAAAATGTACTCGTGGAGAAGAACAAAAAACGTCATCACGATAGATTGTCTATCATGA
Source organism: Ferrisia virgata (assembly GCA_900060175.1). NCBI lineage: Eukaryota > Metazoa > Arthropoda > Insecta > Hemiptera > Pseudococcidae > Ferrisia > Ferrisia virgata. The sequence goes on from FIZR01022282.1 coordinate 9,095, forward strand.
AAATTGAAGGGGCTATGATTTTCTCCATGACATTTGAGTTTTTATGGAAAGAAATTTTTTCAAAAATTATGAATTTGATTGGGTAAATCAAAAATACTAATAACAGTAAAAAGAAAATGTTGTGTGAAAAATTTTTATAAAATTGAAATTGAAGGAAGTATGAAATGTTAAAAGTAAATTTTTTCTGCACCTACATTTTCCCAAAAGCGAAATTTTTTTCATTGCGAACCAAAATTTGCATCCCTTAGTGGATGTTGCATGTATTTTAGAATAATTTTATTCATTTACAACAAGTTGAAAAAATTAAAACTCAGGGAGCAGTATTGATTAAAAAACTTGATTAAATTTTTCTTAATTTCAATTTTTCAAAACAATACAGTTCTGTAAATTTTAATTTTTTCGACGTTTTTTAAATAACCAAAATTACCTTAGAAAACATGCACTATTCACCAAGGGTCGAAAATTTTGGTTCGCAATGAAAAAAATTTCCACTTTTAGCGTTTCATACTTCCTACAATATCAATTTTATAAAAACTTTTTACATAACATTTTCTTGCTACTTTCAAGTCCCAGATTTGCCTTTCGAAGTGGTCGACTTTTTAACTCTATTGCACCCCCTTCTCTCTTATCACTGAATAGGGCGATGTTTTTCGTTCAATTGTTATCGTAAATCGATACATTCTAGCCAAGTACATACAAGGTATCCCTCGAAACGTCTGCCAAAATGTGACCATAGGTAGTACTCGCCGGGACGAAGAAAAAAACGTTCTTACAATATGTTGCATACTTTTGAAAATTGAAGGGGCTACAATGATTTTTCTCCATGGCATTTCAGTTTTTGTGAAAAGATTTTTTTTTTTAATACGAGTTTAATTGGGAAACATACAAAATTTCAACTTCCTAGCTCAGTTTGGAGGGGTGATAGAGGAGGAACACCTCTTTTTCAAGGTCAAAAAGAGGGAAAACCCTCATATCACCTTTCCTAATTGACCTAGGAGGCTGATTTTTAGATATGTTAAACGACTCTGGATTGTCTATTGATTGGCTCAAAAAGAAACAATTTTTTACGATTTTAATCTTTCAGCGCCTCCTCCCCAAAATTTGGGCACAACGGAATATTGACCCGAGGTCATCCCCACTCCAGAATATCAAGTGGCACCCCAATTGAAATCTATTCCTCAAATTTATTCCATTTTGGTCAGTATCGAGCAGAACAAACGATTTTTTAGTTTTGATCTGACATGGCCAAAAATGGACGTAATGGTGTTTTAAGATCCCAAAATGGGGTTCTGTTGATATTGTTGCGTATATTGAAATATACTTTACATAATAATGATTATAATACTTAATGCACTATGCATAATTACACTATACACAATAATAATACAATTATCGTTAAAAACTTAATATATACCTATACAGGTCTTAACGGTAAATATTATTGACCTATATGAATACGTATATTGCTGATACAAATGTTGATACCTATAAAAATACTGCTGAACGTAACAATATCACACTTCATCCGACGAAGGGCGATAGACCATAATGATCTGGTTTTCATTGACATTGAAAATCAGGCTAATACATCCAGGTATCTCTGTTCATTAGAGAAGAACGAAAAAATACCATATACCACAAATTTTTACAAAACCCACGTCGGTGGTTGACTTTAAGTTGAAAACCCATTATGCAAAATTTTGTGACGCTAGCTCAAAAGAGGGCTAGAACTGAGACTGTGAGTCCTCAACAAAATCACGGTTTTTCTTCATTTTCATCTCTTAAAGTTGCCTATGATTTTGAAAATTTAGCACGCCATCACCACCGATCTCATTTATAGTCAAAAGTCAAAAAAAAAAAAAAAAAAAAAAAAAAAAA
>FIZR01022283.1:0-13124 GCA_900060175.1 Ferrisia virgata
TCGTGGAGCATCTCATTCCAATCAGGCAAATTTTGTGGAAGGAAATGAAAATCTTGAATGTTCCAGTTTATCAGCAGAAGTAAATTTTAATCAGACAAACTAAAGTTAATTTTGAATTTTTATGGATATTAGATTCAGGTTGCACAGATCATATTGTAAATGATGATACCTATTTTTATTCATAGATTTAAAAAAGCCAATAAATGTAAAAGTGAGGAACAATAAATATGTTTTGGCTACAAAAATTGGAAAAATCATGTGTAATTTTTATGAAAAAAAGGCCAGTGTATCGAATGTTTTCTGCTTTAACAAATAAAGGTAATGAAGTTATTTTCAAAAGTGATTATGCCAAGGTATTTCATGCAAATAAAGATTTGGTATTTTATAGCAAAAAGTTGACCAAGTTATACCCTATTAAATGTATTCATGATGGAAATTTTTGAAGTAATGTGTCAATTAATTATGTGAATATGAATAGATCAAAAAAGGAATTATGGCATCGAATTTCGGGGCACTGTAATTATTATGATGTAAAGTATATGGATGCAAAATCATTGAATGGTGAGGAATATTTTGTGACCTTTATTGATGATTTCTTTCGTTTGGCTATGGCGTATATTTTAAAATCAAAGGCAGATATGTTCAAATGTTTCAAGCACTATGTTAATTTTGTTGAGGTGAACAATAGAAATCAAATTACAGAAGTGAGGTGTGACTCTGGAACTAAGTATTTGAATAAAAATTTTGAGCAATTCGAAATAGAGAAAGGATTTCGTGGATTAGCTGAGGCCTACAATAGGAGAATCGTAGAAAAAGAGAGATGTTTGAGATCAGAAGAAAATTTGCCAAAAGGTTATTGGCAAAAAGTAATCAAAGTGTGTAGGTGAAGGTTCATTTGTGAGAGGTTTTAAAATTTTCAAGTGGAAAAGAATTACAAGCTGAAATTTTTGAGGACAATTCGAGTGCTATTCAAATTGCTGAAAATGGTGTTTTTACAAAAAAAATCTCGCATGTTAAGATAAAAAGATGTAGGTTTTGATTTCGTTTTTCTTAGTCACCAAATATAGAGCAGAGAATACAGTTCTCTTTTATTCCAACATTTACTCCTTTTGTTCAAAAGTTACGATCAAAATTTTAGAGAACCTCTTTGCAAGACTTATTACCTAAAATGAAAAAATTAATTTTTCATACACCTGCAACGAATCTCCAGATAGATAGGCAACATCACATAACACACTTGTACTTGGTCTGATCTCTAGCATACCATCCCCTTAATATTGTTGTCCATACCTCAAACACCCTGTAGAATCGCGGCATAATAGAAAAGTAATGATTTGGTCGAAATGACCGGGGTGCGACAGGAAAAATTAGACTCTCGGTGGAAATGACCAGGGTGTGACAAGACAAGGTGCGGCTACTGAAGGGTTAAGCTTCTTCAAGTTAGTCAGTTCTAACCGATCCTCATTATTTGAAAATGAAGGAAAGGTGAAAAAAAGTCAACTTTTCTAGGTATATGGTGTACCATATGCCACATCTTGCCGATAAATATTTTTTTACTCGTACAAAATGATGAACGATGAATCATAACCGCGAACACCACTCGCCATTGATTGTGGTACTTACAATTTCATGTTTATCCATACGAGGCGATGTCGACGACGAACGTAGGTAGCAGTATTAGCTGGTAGGAGGAGGGGCGCTTCTCCACCGTAAATAAAATATGAAATAGTATGGTGAACACCAAGCGTCGGAGCGTATCGATTTTTACTGCACGCCTTAGTAATAATCCTTTCATTACAAGTGTTCAATAGCCTGTGCCATGTATATGTTCAGTACCGGCTCCATCCTTTTGCTACTTTTTTTTTTTCGTATTTTAATTAACAAATTATGTTTGTTTTATTGCGACTATACTACCCATTTATACTCATTTTGATTGAATCCATCCAAGTTGTTATCAAATCTATAGGTACTTCGCTGACATAAAGTGTACCCTCCTACTTTTCCTATTCTTTACTGTACTTCATTTTTTCGTTGATATATCGATTAGGCGATGTATTTGAGTATCGAATTCGAGTTGTAAAATATCGCTTTAAAAATTTGAAGCCCATCTCATCGTTGGCTTCTACTGATTTATTTGTTGCGAATACTTAAAAATGTATACGCGTACGCGGATAAAAATACAGCTCGTTGTTGCTGGTTATTCGAATGTAACCGCACCTTTACTCTCGACCTTTTCAGCACTCGCTGGTAAATATTCCAACGTTGAATTAAATGCTTTAAACAACACATTACGACGTCCATGTGTATGCATATTGCATACTTAGCTATACGGCAGCAATAATACGAAAGAACGGAGCGGGATTAAAGAAATAACGATGTCACATCGTGCGTGGTTTCGAGTTCTGGCTTATCAATATTCCGCGTGTACTCTGTACCGTGTCTGTTATCCATACAAATATATGTATATACGCACACACGCACACACACACACACACACACACTCACGTACAAGTACTGTACATGGTACAGGTACATTCACAGCTCGATGGAACACTCTTCATACCTTTACAATATACACGAGTACACGTATATAATACTTTTAAGCATAGGCCTACACTACTCTATGGTATCTCTCTATCTCTTTCTTTCTGACTATATTATACCTACTGCTTATATTTAGACGTCTACGTACTTACGCGTATCTGTGTATTAAGTACACGAAGTACATAGCGAAGTACGTGAACTGGATACCTATTCGCATCAGGTGTACGTGTGTCTGTGCTGTTCTGTTCTGTGCATTAACTATACGTGTACCTACATATATACTGTATGTATATAGATACGTTGGTAGGTAGTTGAATTCGTGTAGATGTATAGATAGGTAGATAGACAGACATAAAGGTAGGTAAGTAAGTAAGTTAGTAAGTGAGTAAGTAAGCAAGTAAGTAAGTAACTAGATAGGCGCAATATATACAAACACACCTTATGTGTATTACCGGTAGCGGTACGGCGCGTATTATGGTAACATATATATATATACTTAATAAGTCGTTCACCCTTTTCCAGTAAAAATGTATAATAAGTATGTATGTGCAAAGCTTTGTTTAGAAAATACGTAATGCCTGTTTCTGCGGTGTGCTTGTGCATCACGAGCAAGTTTGAGTGGTGATATCGCATCTTATTGTGCGTGTTTGTGTATGTGAGGTGCAGATAAACTAGAATTTTTATTACCTACTCCTTTTCACGCGCCATTCGTGTTAGCATTTGAAAAAAATCGTTTGCCATGTGTGATAAGATTGACTTTGGAAATACCATATTGTATGGATGCTTTTCTTTTTCCTATCTGCGAGCTCTTTTGAATTTCGACCAAAATTTTCTATCCTAATTTCTGAATTAGTGGAATGTGAATGGGGGAAAAATACCAGCAGTATTTACCCATTTACAACTTATGATTTCTTAGTGAAAAATGCAAAGATGGCGGCGCCCTGAAGGAGCATATGACGAACCGAAGTGTACAGCCTGCTTTTTTCCGGCGCAACTCAATTACTCGACCTATTTTTTTAAATACCTTTTATCTTGTAAAAGAGAAACAAGCGAAGCAAACAGAAAACACTGCTGAATGCAGTAATCCTGCTGTAATCGAAAAAGAAGACTAAAGACCAAAAACGTAATTATGATTTTCATTAGAAGCTACCTGGCCGAGCGTCAACTATCTCATCGTAAGAATGAGGTTTTTACGAGTCGAGTCAAATAAATAACTGTGTAATTTAGTTTGCGACGAATACTTCATCGTTGAATGTTTCTAATTTCACTTTGTAAATGCGCCGAGATTAAGAAATTATGAGTTTGTAGTGTACAGAGTGAAGGAGTGGTAAATAAGGTATTACGCAGTGGAATTGTTAAAAGCGATTGTTTAGAATTAGTATTTGTCTTATGCGCAATAGGTGTGTAGATTTGCATCTTATTTTGAAGGCGTAGATCTGCAGAATTCGAACATCCATTATTTGTTCAAGTGCTAGGTGTATGCGATACCTTTGAAGCTTTGACTAATTTATCGTCGTAAATGTCTTCCCAAAGGGTTGTTGGTGCGGTGTTTAGTACGCAGCGAAGAGATCTTTGGCCCAGCTCATTGGAAATGCTTGACTTGATCTCTCGAGTTTGACAAAAAAAACTATTGTAAGACGGTTGTCTGTTCAATGATATGTACTTAACGTACAATTCTGTTGATATTCGCGTACATTTAGTCAGGGATTCTACTCTATCTTGAAATTGTACGAAGGATGTATGATTTAAGGTCTCATAGTGTAGCTGGTTAGGTATGTATATGTGTTAGCATTGAAATTACATTCAAACGTTTTTTTTAACCCCGTTTCTCCCAATCATCTATTCCATTTCAGGGTTTTATAAATGATACCTACATTGTCTATTCCTCCTATCTCAATTTCAGGCTTCCTTTTAGAGGATTGGTAAACTTATACGCATATTGAATAAACCATGAAGTTGAGTTGAGTTACTGCTGTAGTATATTTGAGTTTATAATCGATTGAAACCGAATTAGAAAATCAAAATTATGAGGTATTGAGTGTTCAGTGTATATTGCAATATTTTTGAGTTGAGTTTTACGTTTAGTACTAGTTGATAATTTTCTTTCAATTTGTTGCAATATTAGGTACTGAAGTATACACATTCAAATCATTTTTCCCTCTTCATTATCGTTCCATTTTACATTTCAGGATTTTATTACAAGGTAGCGATCGCTATACTGATTCCTTACAGGCAACTTTTGAATTTATGTGTATTTACAGGGTTGTGCAGTTTTAAAATTGGTTGTGTGTCTCGACTGAAGCTACCTTATAACACTGCATATTCGTAAATTGTTTCAAGTATTAGGAAAAATGAGTGATTTCACATCCATACCCGATATTTTTGTTAGAATTATTTTATTTATAAGGATATTTTAGCATCGCGGTGAGTCAGTCCAACAATCACACTCTCATACAAAGTGTGTTTTATCGTCATTTCTATACTGTGGAGCTTTGTAAACATTTTGTACATATGTTAAGCTGTGTATCTTAGCATGGTGACTACTATTTCTGTCGTACCTCCTCGTACGAAAGTCGGTATTTGTGGGCTGCACCGCGTCGTCGTCGTCGTCATCGTCGTACATCGATATAAATATTTAATTCTCGCCTTGCTACCTCCTAGAATCTCGGGTAAGGGCGTTGATTTTACACGGATTATTCATAACTGTATTGATTCTGCTCGTTTTCCTCGTACCTATAGCACTCGTTGTCACGTTCCACGTTGAATACTCCCGAACGTGTGGAAATAAGGTATTAGTTGGGCAGGTATCACATACGCTTGCTGTCGATTTGCCCAACAGCTGTGATAATAAAAAAAAAAACTCATCGTCGTCACCGCCGTGCATCTAACTATCTATATGTATATTGTATGTGTACATACTGGCATATTACTGCCGGTAGTTGTGTATGTACTCTGGTATAATTATATGATTTCGTACAAAGATATACCTGTATTGTATATATCTCTGTATTCGTGTGTAATGTAAAGCTTATATTATACGTACAACGCGCAACGTACCTTCTTCATACTCTATGCACCACGTCGTCAGCATACGGTATGTGCTGCTACCGTGCCAGTATTATCTGGCATCGCTGTGATTTGTAATTAATATTACAAGTCTGTCTTTTTGTAATAAATGACAAAGAGTGAAGGGGGAAGAAGGATGAGATGAAGAAGAAGAAAAATGATGTTAACGATACCATAAAAATATTATCTTTCAGACAGTACGACCGCGTAACAATACACTCGTTCAGTATGTCGGAAAGGTATGTACAAGAGCAAGAAGAGTACGCATGAAAAAGAAAGAAGAATATTGCAAAAAAAGTGCAGCAGAACGGAAGCGTTTCGGCAAATATGTGTTGTATGCGCATATTTTATTCATATATTATCTGCATACTGCCTCCGTGCATTGCTGTACTGACATGAAGAGGACCACTGCCAAGAAGGCATGTGTTGATGTTGTGCTGGTGTACTCCAGTCTTCCACCATCCTGAACTCTGCAAACACTATTGAACTTCCGTTTATAACGCTTACTATTGGCTCATACAAGAATCAAACTACTGCTTGCTGCATCAAACTGTGGACATTGCGCTCAATCAGCATTGGATCACTGATAACAGTATAACCTGTTAAATGCCATCTTGTAATGAGAGTTTATCAAACAAAAGCATCCTGGTATGAAAAAATGTGACGGGCAAATATGGGCTCTAAATTGCCCATTAATACTTGGTCATTCGAAGATCACGTTTTAAAAACCAAGATTGATCAAAATTTTCACAGGATGGAAAATCAAAAATTGTATTACGTATCGAAAAATGAATTCTTATATCAATTACAGAGCGCTCATTTACTTACCTAGTTCTGTAGTTCACCTTGCATGTGATTCAAAATGGTAGCAATGCAGTCTAAACTTTATAGAAATCAATTACCCATTGATACGTACACGTTTTTGTTGATTTTAAATTCACCAGTTATACATTGATTTGTATCCTAGGTATCGAACAAAACGTGCTAAAAGTAACTACACAAGTGTCGTGCATCGATTTCAGTACAGTATTTAATAAAGTTACGCAAGCATGAATCGATATACACGTACATGTATTTGTTTGCAGACTTGCTAAGTAAATACCAGAAAATTGCCGGGTAATTTTTTAATCAAAACGAAGGGATATACTACAAATTGAGTCTAATGAAGGATGGCGAAAGGAGATTTAAGGATGTGCTACGTTCGCTTATTGAGTGGGGTATGAGAACGAATGTACGGTACCGACAGTTAGTTAGGTTTTTCTGTTGTCCTTGTCGCAGCCGTCGTCGTCATCATCATCATCGTTGTGAACGATGTTGAAAATTTGTACTTCCAATGAAGCTCTTAGCCGAGAGACAAGAGCAGGCTACTTAATAATACGTATACGTTCTGAACAGAGAAGAAAAACGAAACACTCGAAGGCGAGAGATACAACAAGCGGGTGCGTTAATTCGGCGATAATTTGTTTTCGACGAGTGAAGTAGCAAAGTAGTTCGATTGCCAAACGGGGCATAGCACTGACATCGGCATCGCTAGCTTGGCAAGGGTAGTAGTAAATGTAGCATTAACATCAACAAAACGGAAATGCTTAAAAGGGGTGTTGTAGATGTGAAGTGTGCATATGTGTGTGAGTGGGTGAGTTGAAGATGATAAGAGAGTGAGATAGAGAGAGTGGTAGTATCTCCAGTTAAATACAACCGCGTTGAAAAGACTATACGCTACTCATCAGAAGAGAGCGATTTCACGTGCAGATACTTGAAATTCTTGCTCTTAATAAAATGGAAAATATGTATAGAGAAGATGGACTCTTATTTAATCTGCGTTGTTTTGATTTACACGTTTAGGGTTCTTGGCCAAACTGGGGGATGTTTTGAAGAAAAAAAAGGGGTAGAATTATACAGGCTTATGTTCGTATCGTATTTACTGGTACAAGGACTTTATAGCATGTGCGAAGCTGTTATTGTCGCCCTCTTTTCAGTTTCTAACTTATCAAATATCCAGAAGCTCCTGCAAGTACTGTATAAAAGTTCCACGAACTTTTACAAATACCGAGAACTGTGGCAGTGTGGCTATTATCGGTATTTTCCGTTCGATCAAAATCAGTCAGCTTTATTTCTCCCCTTTCACCTTATCCCTCATTTCCTTACACGATATAATTGAGTAAAGATTTCAAATTCTGATCGTAATTTGTATTTTTTTAACTATAAAAAATATTACTCGCCTCACTCGTTGAGTGTAGCCATAGAGAAGTGAGGAAATTCTACAGTCCAGCAACTGTTATGTTCCAATAATGGTACAGGAAGATACCTAAAGTGAACGAAAATTATACTTCAACGTACCAATTCTACTACACAAGGAAAGAGAAATTCTGAAGTACTGTAAAATAAAAAAGAATCACATCTTTTATAGTGTAGATTCATTTTATGAAAGGAAACTGTACTGTACCTATGCTAAAAGTTGTTATTACCCTTTTTCTCGTTATATTCCGCCGCAAAAAAAAATCGCATCTCACGTCGCGCTTATTATGGAACGTTGACCGCTGCAACGAAATAATGTACTCGTAAGAGTCAATTTGTTATCTATTATCATCAATGGTTGCGGATTGAATAGTTTTTTGATATAAAACCAATTTGTACATGTAATAGCTATATTTATGTTGGAGAAAATTGTGTACAACACTTCAATAAAAATCAATTTGGATTGAGTTAGAATTCAAAAGCAAAAAACTTGTCCAACTAAAGGAAGAATTTGCCCTCTGTCAGCCAAGCTCTCCAAAATGACAAGTAGCTAAATGAATATCGCATATCCTTTGGATTTTCCTCCCACGTTTCAATTTTCTCAGATAGACCAAATTCATAACCTGTATCAATGGCCAAAATTGACATAGAAAATGTATCCATTCAGCAGCAAAATTATGTCTGTTGTGGACTGATGAAATTTTTGGTCAGGCCCTCCTTATCTTTATTCTGTGTAAATGTGCATTCCCATGGCACTCTCTGCCTGTCGTTAGAGGTGACTGGAAGAGAACCAGGGGAATCCGTTCCTCTCTCCTCCTGGTCTATAGCAGCATACTATTAATATTTTTATTCATTCTTTGCATATCAACACACACAAACAATTCAGACTTTACGCTAAGAGGGTAAACTGGCTATTAAATGGGACAGGGGTGCTAAGAATATCCGTTCGCGCTGATAGGTTTAATTTTGTGAAGATCAGTGAAATAAGCACGTGAGATATATGTGGTCTGAAGACTACAGGTGAGTTGGCTGTAGTCGAAAATGAAATGAAAAGATTAGGATTGCTGATATTAAGAACCAGTGAAACCCACTGGAATACCATACCATTGGCAAATTGAGATCAGGCGATGGAAACTTTGTCTTTTTGTCTGGTAAATGAGGCCACACAGAAGTAGAAATCTTAGTAGATGGTAAATACAAACACCTGGTGTTAAGTGTAAGTGCCATGAGTGTTCGGATGGCTATCAGGATTGATGCAGCATCATCCACTATAAGTGTCATATAAGCGTATATGCTCCCACCAGTGCCGCATCAGATGAAGAAATTGAAGAATTCTTCAGTGTCCTTGAAGAAACACTGGCTTCACTACCAAGAAGCGGCACAAAGCTGGTGCTGGGAGACTTTAATGCTAAAGTTGGGAAGACTGATAGCAGTGATGCTTACTGTGCAGTAGTTGGTAGTCATGGTGTAGGAACAAGGAATGAACGTGGAGAAAGGCTTCTACAGTTCTGAGTAGAACAGTGACTTGTGCTGTCGAATATCTTTTTCCATCAACATGATAGCAGTCTATACATGTGGAAGTTGTGTGATGGTCACACTTGTAATCAAATTAACTACATTCTAATCCAGAAAAGATGTAAATCGTTGATCATTAGAAAACATATCCAGGAGCTAATGCGGCATTCATCAGCTTCTGGTGGCAGGAATATGGCTGCGAATCTGCACAAAAAGTCTTACCAATATCAAATTGAAGAAGGTGGCTGCTAGAACAAATATCACGTGTTTGGATACAAATGACCCAAACACCATGTGGGAAGATGTCAGAACCAAGATTACTCGTGCACGTGAGTCAGTTATTAAGGAAAGTGAATGCATATTATAGAATAAGCAGTCATGGATAACAAAGGACACCCTCCTGATTATAGAGCAGCAGAGACAAGTCAAATGTAGCGACAATGAAGAATGTAAACTATTGAACAGATCAGTCCAGCAGTGTTGTTATAGATACAGAAAAGCCTACTTTAACCAATTCTGCAATGAAATACACAAATACGCTGACCAAAATGAGACCAATGCAGTGTACAATAAAATAAATCAGATCACTAGAGATTTTAAACCCAGAACTTGTGAGATCAAGAAAGATGATGGCACAGTGGTGTGGGATTCTAGAGAATTCCTAAACAAACATATTGCAAGCGGTTGTACCAAGACAGTGGAACACCAGAGGTAAACCAACTGGTTCCTACAGTCAAAGTGAGAGGTGAAGATGAGTCAAACATCCTACTCGATGAAGTAAAGGAGGCGATCACCAAAAAATGCGGGCAGTTCAACATACCTATTGCGCCAATGTCTTTGGCTGCATGAACTGGAAGAAACTTTTCAAAGTTCTAAGAGAGATGAGAGTCTCTGCTCAAATAGTAAATTTGGCAGAGTCCCTGTATGAGTTCAATTTGGTGGTGGTGAGAGTTCATGCTGAAGAATCTGAAGTTTTTCAAGCAGAACAGGTAGTGTGTCAAGGATGCATATTATCTGGGCAGTTATTCAACATCTATGGCGAGCACATGATTCGCGAGGTTCTAGAACATTTGACTGGTGGTATTTTTATTGGAGGAAGAAGAATCTCTAATCTGCAATATACAGATGATACCACTGTGATTACTTCAGATGAAGAGAAAATGACAGAGCTTCTCAACCTGGTGAAGATAGCCAGCAAGAAACTTGGACTTCGCATTAATACACCAAAAACGAAAGTCATGGTGGTGGATTGGGCCAATTGTCTTTTAGTTTCTACAGTTCTGAGCAACAATTTTCCAATCATACAGTCGTCAATCTTTTATGACCTTTTTTCCTTCAATATTTTTATAATTTGATGCTTACTGTAGGTACTGTACGTAATTTATAAACTGCATATCGTACCACCAAAGAAGGCAAAGCTGATAAAATATTCGTGACGTGAAGTAAATAACTCGTGGTTTTTTAGTCTACTTGTGAAACCCGTTGGTACTTGGAATTTATGTTATGTTTGGCTTTTTAACTTTAGCTATCTTATTGCCACCAAAATCACTACAGGTGTATGATTGCAATGGTATACTGCTTGTTATGGAGTATGTCTTATGTGTATAGTCTTATATGTACCAGAACACTCATACACGTTTGAACTCGTATACTTACTTACTTATGGCGAACAAACGAAGATTAATTTTGTTACGTTACATTAGATTACACGCTATGTACATTTAAAACGGAACGTATACGCGACTTCAAAGAGAATTTATAATCGTAGACGACTTTTGAACAGTAGGTATACATTTACAAAGTGAAGAGTATTATGGTGAAGCTCTAGTGTAGTAGTGTATATGTGTATATTGCTGTAAAGCTATACAGTAAACTATACGTACTGTACGAATGAGTATACACAACATTTGCACAATTGCTGCGCATACGTACGTCTGCGTATGTATTGTATACTACCTGCATTATAACACATTCACACGGCTGTATCTAGACCTATGTATTTATATTACAGAAGTACCGTAGATAACAAACAGGTACAATGTAACTTATTATAAAGTGCATATAAAGCGTAAAATACCTGCTGAGTTGTGTGTGTGTGTGTGTGTATTTGCTGGTGTTTCAGGTTTTACTCGTCGAATAGAGTAGAGGTTGCGTAGCACGGTGGTAGTAGTGTTATTTCGAAAGTTTACCTACCTAAGCTCGTGTAAAAGGTAAATCGTTTTAATATATACCAGAGATTATTTCGAATATACACGCGTGTATACCTGCTACCTCCCATTAACGCTGTACATAGTTAAGTCTGCATACACGTTGAAAGCTTTTGCCAAAAGGTTCGCATAGTATGACTTGACCCGTAGGCCGTATGAATGTATAAATAGGTATGGTAAACAGTTTGCAGTTACATGAGTGGATATAAGGATAGATCGTAGGTAACTTGCACGTACCGAATGTGGCTCATCCATTTAGTAACTCAAGATGCTTAAATCTGTATCTCGAATGGTAGAATCGTGTATATAGTACACTTATACATTTACACGTTGAGATCCATGTTTCGGTTTGCCTCGAGTACGGGCTATTTTCGTTATTCCGTCTGTATCGAGAATGTTTGTGTTTGATGAATATTTGCTGTATAATTCTGCGAGAATTCAATTTGTCGAATATGTGAATTTAAGTTTTGAAGGTTGTACAAGACCGATGTTAGCTTCATGATGAAATATGGATACTACCAAAAAGAAACCCCGGGCTGATTTTCAGTTTGGTTGCAAAGTTTTGGAAATTTCAGTCTTCTAGCATGTAACGGAGAAATGAATTTTACTGGCAATACAGGCAGAGGATACGTTTAAAAAGGACGAATAATGTTGAGCGAGAAGGATGATGGAGGTTGGTGATGCTGATTTTTTTCGGAATACCTCTCGCCTAACTGCCTCAGGTGTGGAAATGATGACGCTGGAGTAGTCGAGCACAGTCCGTATATCATATTCGGCTGCCCCGATGAAACCAGGAAGAAAGCCAGGAACACCCTGAGAGCCGACCTGCAACTTGCTGGGGAGTGGCCGTGCCCTGTACTGGAATTGCTCCTGTATGGGTCCGGCCCTTCGCAACCTTCGCCACGCAGTCATTGATCGAAAAGAAGTAACGACCTATGTGTAAGCAAGAGGTCGATCCTTCCAGTATCCGAACGCAGCCAAGGCGCTAGCTGGTAGTGAGATAGGCCCTATAGAGAGGGACATAGTCCCCGTAGGTATACTAGCAAGATCAATAGTTTTCTCAATCGACTCCAAAATACACCCGATTGTGACAAAAATACCCGGACTTGACGGAAGAAGATTTTGATTTATTAGTATTAAGTAAAATTTGTAGAAGAGATGTACAGACGAAGGAGTCTGCAAATTTTAAGATAAATAATTTTAAGTAAATATTGTAAAGTAATTCGAAGAGACTTGTGCTAAGACTGTAATGATCCGTACAAAGCGATAAAGTGTAAACTAGGAGCGCTTCGTGGGGGGAGCAACAACAACAACAAAAAAATAAATCTCTTATAGGTGAACAGTATATCAAAAATTGAGCGAATCGATCGATTAATGTTCTTCGAGAAAATTCACAGATGTTTTTCAATTATAGTGGGCCCCTCTGAAACCAGTAGTGCTGAGGAACTGAAACTTGAGAGTCACTAATACTCCATCTGGACAGTATCCACCCACAATCAGTATTGCCATTTTGACGGATTTCCCGTCATATCTGGCTTTTTTAATTCCCATTTGACG
>FIZR01022287.1:0-15135 GCA_900060175.1 Ferrisia virgata
AAAAAGGTATTCAAAGTGTTTGTTTGTTTTTTTTTTTTTTTTTTTTTTTTTTTTTCATTTTCAAGTAGTGAAAAATGCAAAAATACCAATAAAACAATTCTAAATTTTAATAAATAAATGAAATCTTCAATTCATCTATTAAAACGAATTAATCAATTATTAGAAAAATTAATAAGTTTCACTCAACAGATTATATAAATATCTACGAGTAATTTTTCACTACTTGGTCAACGTGATATAACGACGAATACCTCAACGACATCTACACAAATATAGTCTTCCAAAAGGAAGATCATAAAGATTATAATTTAAATTACGATACATAGAAAATTTGCAATGAAAATACAAGCTACACTATCGTTAGATTTTGATTAACGTTTTTACGCCTTTTACAAAACTTACAATAAAAAGGAATGTTAATTTATTCGAGCTGCTTGTTTTCACTAGTGTAATGTTGGTAATTTATCTTTTTCAAGTACCGATAAATTAACTAGTTAAAAGAACTTGCTAATGTATATCAGATTTCAATCGTACCCATAGCGATGATCATTTTTTTTTTTTAAATGTGCAATTTCGTTATTCGATACTTTTTACCATACACGATACGTTGAAAATAGGCAATTAATTTCTTTTTCTTTCTATTTTTTTTTTTTTTTTTTTTAACGTAATTCAATTAAAAGAATGATCAATTTACTACGGTAAAAATGTCTACAGTGAAATGATATTAACCTATTTCGTATATAGAGAATTTTTACTATATAGGCTTATAATATGTATACGATCTAGAGATAGAGATACATCTACATTTATACTATTCTAACCATTCGTTTACAAGTGTAAAAGAAAAATAATGCATATTTTCATTTGTAATAAATAATAATGTAAAATTATATAAATAATAATTTTAGAAGGTATTTCACTAGAAAAAAAAAACACAAACAAACAAACAAAACTGCTTGATTATTATTACGAAAAAATACGCATTAATCTTCTCGTACGAGTATAACAAAATGATTATTCAGCTAAATACACCACGTACACATATCTATAAAACAATATAGTAATATAAATGGAAGTGGGGAAGAAAAATGAGTAAACAAATAAGATGAAAATAAATGAGTACGCCATGACTGGATGAGTTTTGACTAAATTTTTCTAATGTCTTATTTCAAAAGACGAGATGAGAAAAATATATAACTACTCGATATATCTATTTTCGAAATATAAAATGAATAATCGAGCAAAAAAAAAAAAATTACATCAATTTGAAACCCAAATAAGTAAGATTTTTT
This sequence comes from Ferrisia virgata, assembly GCA_900060175.1. Taxonomy (NCBI): domain Eukaryota; kingdom Metazoa; phylum Arthropoda; class Insecta; order Hemiptera; family Pseudococcidae; genus Ferrisia; species Ferrisia virgata. Next base: position 1,293 of record FIZR01022287.1, read on the forward strand.
TAAACCATTATGTAAATAGAATTTTGTTTGTTTTTCGTTTACATGATGGATCGAATGAATGATTACAATGGCAAAGTAATTATTTTTACGGCGAGGTAGTTCCATAATAATCGAAGCAGACAAAGAAGTACGTCTACGTATCTAAAGTACATAAGCAATTGACAAAAGTAAACATAAAGTACACCCACAATGTACATGGCGAACAAATTTGCAAATTATAATCGCCCAAGTACAAGTAGTAATTACAAACAACGAAATAGCATTACAGTAGTTGCACCTTTTAATACCAAACTATATGTACCTTGCAGAACCGGGACTCAATGACCGTGAACATGTTGGTGGGCAAATTGTCTGGTAACAATGTTTTTTCTAATCTATCAACAGAAGTTTTCGTTCTTTACCAACTAAATGATCCATTAGCTTGGTTAATGGTCTTATCATCGTTTATCGAAATTGTAAGTCAAGTATCTAGACTTATCTACCGTATCAATGGGTAGGTAGCTAGGTAGCTGGGTATGTTACGAAACGTAAGATATGTCAGAGACGGATAGACAAGATCAAAGATATACAGTACAATATACGAATTTAAATTCTAGAAAATAAATAGGATCCCTAAAAAATATTATATTCACAACTCGAAATGCAATTTTCCATCACACAATTGATTCGCTCAATTTCAATGTCTCGATTTTAGTTTCAGATGTTTTTGTTTTTGAAGATAGTCAAAGGGAGAGTAATTTTTCACTATCAAATTTTTTAAATATTTAATTTTTCTATTTTTTAATATTTTATAATTTTTTCATATCATTTTGGCGGAATTGATCCGAATTTTATGATTGAAAATGTGAAATTTGTTTCCCTTTAAATGACGTAAAAGTAACATTACAAGATTCGTTCAAAATAGGTATAGTAAAAGTTTCAAAAACAGAACGAAGAAAGTGAAAATACACGTACAAAATTTCACATGCAAATAAAATGCTGCTAAAAATGGTTCAAAATCATTAAGCAATTGTTTAAGATTTAAAAAAAATACTGAAACTAATTAAATAAAACAAAATATGTATGAAACAAGGACGAGAAATTAAATAAAATATTGTAAAAATCGGTGTAAAAAAAAACTTTAAGACCATTTAAAAATTATTAAAAAATAAATGAAATGAATAAAATATTGTTATAAAATTCAAGTTGAAATATTTTTTCAGAACACGTTTTTTTTTTCGATATTTATTTTACATTCAGTTTTTATCAAACTTTACAGCGTTTAAATGATTTTTACACAATTTTAACGATATTGACTTTCTTTCTTCTAAGTAGTTTTTTAACCTTTTTTTTTTTTTTTTTTTTTAAAAATTGGAAAATTTTTTTTTTTTTTTTTTGCAATTTTTGATAAATATGATTTTTTTACCTTTTTTTTTTTTTTTTTTTTGAACAATTGGATAATTTTTTTGTTGATTTTTGGCAATTTTTCCAATGTTTTCAAGTACTTTCAGGAATTTTTTATCAAATTTATCGAAACTTTTCATTATGATGTTTAGTTCTCTTCAAAATGAGTTCTGCCATACTGTTGAAGAAAACCAGGCTATTACAGGCTATTGATTTGCGATTGATCAGGAAGGATGGGAATGGAGGGAAGGAGGAAGGGAGGGAGGTATGGATCAATAATATCTGTTTTGAGGTATTAGAAGATCATTCAGACTCATTTTATCGACGCGATAGAAATCAAAATTGCTCGAATTCGGCCAGTAAAAGTAGCGTAAAATTGGGGGAGGGAGAGGGAAGGAGACAAAATTCCCCCCCAGCGAATTTTTCGCGTAAAAATTAATTTTTACACATGAAAAAGCAGTAAAATTTAACATTAAAAGAGTAGATATACATCAAAATACTCATTTTCCGATTCTTAACCCTCAGAATTTTTTCGCCCTCGCTTCTTTCATGTTGTACATTTTTGACTTTCCAAAAAAAAAAATCAGTACCCCCTTCTCTCCCCTAAAATTGACAGTTGTTACGTCACTGGCCAGTAGGATTGGATTAGTAGATGATTAGATATATATATAAGTGAGAATGACCTCGAGGGATAAAATTCAGCCATGTCTGTATTGGGGGGGGGGGGTTGCTAAAGAGTAAAAATCTCAAAAATAGTTTATTTTCAAACCAGTTGAAAGGGAATCGAAAATTGCACAAAATATTCAAAAATCAGCCTTTCAAATATAATAGTGGGGGGGGGGGTGTGTGGATAAACAGGAGTTTTGCCTTGTAGACCTTGAAAAAAAGCCATTCGTGGAATATCTCCCCTCCAAATTGAGCTAGGAGGTTAGAATTTGGTATGCAAATTTGGTAGAAATTGTAAACGTGCTGTTTGAGAGTTTTAAGGTTTCAGCACCCTCACAACTTCTCAGAGTTTCGAAAAAGTCATTTTTTGGTTAGGTTAGGTTCAACTGCAGTTGGTTTTCGAGTTTGTCTCAAACATCCTCGCTAGCAAATTAAAAGGAGGAGGGGGTGTCAAATCTGACACGTACGTTGAACGTGGGGCCCCAGTATTTCTTTGGGGGAGTTACGATTTTTCGGTCCGCTTGCTAGTGGTGTAGCCAAAACTGGCTTTAAAATGGAGGTTTCTTTTCTTTATGGATATTTGGGGTGGGGGTGGGTGAGGGGCCTGAATTTGAAAACATAAATAAAATAAAATAAATCAAATGGCAAAATTAAAAAAAAAATGGGCTTCTTGAATGATCAAATAGTGAATTTCTAGGAGTTTCAATAAAAGAAATTAGAATAAATGTAAACATTTTTCATATTTTTTGATCTGAGAGGGAGGGAGGGAGGGAGGGAGGGAGGGAAGAAGGTTAGACCTCAAAAAACCTCTGCTTGGCTACGTCATTGCTGCTTATACTCCCTTGTGCTCTTTTTCTTTAGCAGTTCTTGTTTTTTTTTTTCAGTATCAATTCTTGCATGACCATTCCCCCTCCCTTTGTGCTAACCTATGAGTTAAAATTTGTCATTTAGATTTAGTATGGTGATCCTAGATGTGCCTGAGGGTGGGGGTGTTTACAACTTTTCAGCCCCATTTCGAGATGTAAAGTTTCCGCATAAATTCTTGGTAATCAAGTGGAAAGTTTCTTCACTTCAATTTTCTGCAATTTTCATGGAAATTCATAAAATTTTGACAATGTAAGTAGACAGGTGTTTAATAATTATGCATTTGGGTCTGAGCTACAAGCATTTGTGTTGTAATTAGAAATTTTCAAATTATTTTATCTATTTATTCTCAATTTCTATTTTGTTCTTTGTAATTTAAAAAAAGAGTCGCTATGCATAAAGCCAAACGAAATTGTCCGAAAATGGCCGAAAACACCCGATGTGAATTTTTCACTTGGTCATCTTTTCTTGCTGCTGTTGCACATTTCAAAACTTACATTTTGAAGAAACTTTTAGCGGGGAAAGCGGGATTACTACGGTTGAAAATTTATAAATTTCTTCAATTTCTATGAAACTTGCGCCAACTTTTCGTAGGTTTCCCAAAAATGAATTTCAGGAAATTTTACATATTTAGCTGCATTGCATCTCTTCACAGGTCCGAAAACCTCACGTAACTCTGCCTCAAATTGAGTTGAATAGTTGAAAAAAGTGAACTTTAATCAGCAATTTGATGGCTGATAAAATACTTCGATGAAATTTGATCGAATTTTAGCATTTTTTTAAACATTTTGCAGGGTTCTTCGGTACTAAAAAAAATGGATTCTGTTGTATTTGAAACAAGTTCATCATAAATTTTTCCCTTAATTAGAAAAAATGTTCCAACAATTGAATACTTATGTAGGTATTAAAAGATGGTACCGAGTTCGGAATGAAAAAAAGGGCCATTAATAACCAAAGATCTCGCTAGACAAACTCGACCTTTTGTAGAATTGCATCTTTCAACCGCCTTCTATTCTGCCTACTCCGCCTCTGAACAGCCCTAATTTTAATACCTATGTATCTGCATGTACAGCACCGAAAGCAAACCAGCTCGACATAATTTAACGAACATACATAATATTACATACACAGACACATAGTACACACACACACACACAAGCGCGTACTACAAAATTTATAATATTCGTACATTATCAGTCTTACTACATCAACAAAGGACGTGATTTAGACTCCACGCGCGCGATGCCAACGAGGATGAGGGCGAGGTGCGGGGGCTTACACCTCGACGCATCTAGACTTGGAGGTTAAAATGCAGCTTTTCATCAAATGATGATGAGGTAAATCGCGAATTTTATCGTCGTTCGCGTCTTGTCCGATCGGTTCGACGAATCCGCTCTCGTCGCTGCCTTCTTCCCACAGCGAATCTAGATCGTAATTTTTGGAATATTCGATTTTCATGTCTCTCGGAGAAGACGTATCCGATCCGCTGGAAATGCTTTGTAAGCTGGGCGTCGACTCTTCGTCCAGAGATCCGGTACCGTCCAAGCTGTCTCGATTCTCTTCGCTGAAATCGAACTGAAGAGCGGAATCGGTATCGCAACCGGTACCGCCGTTAGTCGTCGAGCTTTCCGCTGCCTTCTCGATATTTTCGAACAGTTTACGCCTATTTTTAACGATATTCTTGCGAGGAGATCCTTCGATAGGTTTTTTATCGTCGTCGAAGAATTTTTTACCGCCGTTTTTACATTCGATTAGATCCTGGAATTTGGGTAAATCGTCCAAATCGACGTTGATGGTCTGCATTGTGCACGGCTGTTCGCCGGACCACGAATTACGAAAGAATCGTTGTCGTTGATGGTGCTGTTTGGGTGGCGGCGGTGGTGGTTTGCATTTGGGCGCCAGTTTTGGGCATAGGTTTTCATTGATATCGGTAACCTTTGGATCTTTCGCACAGGGCGGTTGGTCGTTTAGAGCTAGGTCTTTCTCGAAGACATCCACTAAATCGCAGCAGTCTTTTTCACATCCGCAAGGATTCTGTTCGACGATATCGCCTGCGGCGCAGATCTCGTCGTCGTCGTCGTCGCCTTCGCAAGCGACGTTATTCTCTCCGCATTGACTAGATTCATCGACGTCTTTCCTGCCAGAATTTTGTATCTTTTTGGCGCAGTAAAGACCGCCCATACGATGACCGCGATTCGAATACGATAGATTTCGATAGGTGGCGAATTTCGTCTTCATCGCCATCTTTTTACACTCTAAATTCTCGTCTTCTTCTTCGAGACTTTCTTCGATGGCCATTAGCTTAGGGGCGCTTTTGGATCGTTCCAAAGGCGGCCTGTAGTTGTGGCAACCGGTCGAAAGGAGTATTTTACGCCTGGGCAAAGACGGATTTTCGTACACCGAATTGGCCAACGATAATCGCGCGTTTTGGCGACTGATCTTGTCTCGTTTGAATTCGATCAACGCCTGCGTAAGTCGCGTTTGCAATTGGCACGCGATTTGGCGAGCGATGGATTCTTTGGCGCATAGCACAGCGTGACAGCGAAGTTCTTGCTTCAGTTTACGACCTTCGTGACGATAGACCCAGCAGAATATTTTGGAGAATTCGGACGGAGCGCAGCAGTACGTTATACGATGGCTCCAGTATTCGGTTAGACCGTGTTCTTTGGTGATGGCTTTTAAACCAGATTGGGTGACTATTAGCTTCATTTGTACGTCCGGTTTGGAGTTGGATGTGTAATTTTTCCATAACGTGTTTAATGGCTTTTCGGTGCACGAGTCACCTGTAACAAAGAAAATGGAAATTTTGACGTTAGTAAGGGGTTTACATTACTTCAAGCTGATGCGATTTAAAAATAAAGAATAACATTATCTAGCCTTTAATACACGCAGCAATGGAAATCCCGCGTCATTACGCATTGAGAGAACATTGGTCAAGAATATTTTAATATACAAGGTGATTTTTCTCAAAATTAGCTCCTGTATATTGCAAATTAGGCAACCAATCTAACATTAATGTAACATAATTAATTTATAGTATACTTCTAAATGATTGACTCGTGCGTTTCATTTGTCAATGGTTGTGGTTGGCAAATAATTCAGTGGTTTGAAACCAGTTACAAAAAATTCTCAAAAAATTAAAGCCATGAAAAAATTTTCAACTGAACCAGTAAAGTTTCAAACGCTAATCATTTTTAATTCCACAAGTTTTTGTCTATCTTGTGTTGCAAAGGAGTCGTGCGACGAGAAAGGGAAGTGGCAAGTGGATTCAATTTTTCAAAGGTGTACTGCTTCTGCTTGCAACACAAAGTTGAAAAAATTTTTTGACCAAAAATTGACTGATTTTTGAAATTTTTGAATTCATGAACATTTAAAAATTTTTTCATGGTCATCTTAATCTTTTTGAAAAAAAATTGGAAATTGATTGCGGGAAGAGACAAATAAAATTTTTAAATTTCAAAAAAAATTCAGATGTAACAAAATTGTATAACTTTTTTTCAACTTAAACGTTATGGTAGAAAAAAGAGGAGTTGCATAATTGCTTTTTATGCCCCCCCCCACCGCACCAAAGTGGTGTAACCAGAACGATTTAGGCTCCTGTTTTGGTTCAAATTGTGGTTTGAGTTCTGGTTACAAGTTGGTTTCGGTTCTTGTTTGGAAATTTATATCATTCAAAAAGTTTCAAAATTAAAGAAAATTTTGCAGAACTTGAATAACAGTTCAGTAGTCAAAATGAATGATAAAAAGTATTGAGGTGAAATGGAGTCAAGAGACGAAGTGTAACCAGAACCAGAACCAGAATTGGAACTGGAACGAATTTTTGTTCGGTTTTGGTCGCAGTTTGAATTTTTGGTTTTTGTTCAAGTTCTGGTTTCAATTTTGATTGTAATGTATTAGTTCTAGTTTTGGTCTGGTACCAATTCGATTACTTTTGGTTCCGGATTTGGTTACAATTTTGAACCAATTTCAAGTGATTCTAGTTTGGGCGAAAGTGTGAATTCGATCCAGACCTAGAACTAGAATCTGCTTAAAACCGAGTCAAAATTGAAACTAGAACCAAAAATATTGCAAGCAAAACCCAAACCAAAATCATTTTGATTTTAAAAGCCGCATGAAATCAAGTCAAAATCGAAACCAGAACCAAAAGTACGGGAATCAGAATCAGAACCAGAATCATTTTGGTTCTAACATTCGCTTAATGCTGAGTCAAAATTGAAACCAGAACCGGAACCAAAAGAAGAACCAAAAGAACTGGAACCAGAACCAGAAAAAAAATCATTTTTGTTCTAAAATCTGCTTAAAACCGAGTCACAATTTAAACTAGAACCAAAACTGGGTTGGTTCCAAAAATTCGCATAAAACTAAATCAACAATGAAACCAGAGCCAGAACCAAAATATGAATCAGAAGTACTGGAATTAGAACTAGAAACGAAATCGTTTTTGTTCCAAAATTCGCTTAAGAATAGAGTCAAAATTGAAACAAAAATTAGAACCAAAATTGTGTTGGTTCCAAAAATCCATGTAAAATCAAGTCAAAACTGAAACCAAAACCAAAATCAAAACTAAAGTCAAAAGTACTAGAATTAGAACCATTCTACAATCCGCTTTACACTGAGTCAAAATTAAAACCAAAACAAAAACAAAAACAGAACTGAAAGTACTGGAATCAGAACCTGAAACAAAATCGTTATGGTTCTAAAATTCGCGTAAATCAAGTAAAAATAGAAACCAAAACCAAAACCAGGACTAGAAGAAAAATTATTGGAATCAAAACCAGAACCAAAATTGTTTTGATTCCACACCCCAGGGTTTCGGTTTACAGTCATGTTCCTTTCTAGTGCAAAATAAAAAAAAAAAAAACAATTTTCAAGGTGAAAAATAATTAATGTTTAGAACTATACGACGTGAAATAAAAAATTTTTCTTATAGTACAAATAGTTGAAGAATTTTCATAACCAGTTGTAAGCTATTGAACTGACTTTAAAGAAAAATGCAAACAACACAATTGCAGCTACAACAGGAGGATATCAGAATCGGAATATACTCATTCCATTTAATTTTTATATTTTCTAGGACAACCTGTACGCAAGACTAGACTTTTTTCAGTACCATTGGGAGAGCCCACCACAGTCACAGGAAAAATTACCTTTCTAACTGCAACTAATAAAAAAATAAAGATCATTGCTTATACTAATGCTGAAAGAAGCCGTACTTCAAACATACAAGCTTCTACCTTTATTTATGAAAAAAAAAATTACCTAAATGATCCAACCCTCCCTCCCTCCCCCGCTTCCCCATGAGAAATATCATCAATTGAGTGTGGTGATGATGAAGAGAGAGGGAAGGGGGGCCTGTATATGACGTATTTTTTTTAATGGATAGTTTTTTGAAAGCTTGTTTGTCGATTAAACATCTTCAGCTTGAGCAATATAGTAAAAGTAGACAACCTATTTTACATTACAGTAATATAGGTTGCTTTAAACGTGTCATGCCACGCTGTAATAGGACACCCTGTATAAGAGTAATTATGTTTCTAAAATAAAACTATTCCACTGCGAGGGAAAAACGTCTAAAAATTTTGTAACACTTTGTAAGTCTCGAAGATGCTTAAATTACGTACACTTATCTCTTACTAAATGGGTAATTTTCTTTTCGTAACTAAAATATTTTTATTAAGTTATTATAAAGAATCCAAGTACATATTTTATGTCTATTATAAATGAGCGAGTTGTTCTTTACACAGGTGTCCATCAGCCACTATATGGTCTATCGAGTAAGTTATAAGTTTGCGTTGGTGTTTAACAAAATTATAATTTTATTATGATTCTTATTATTATTGTCGGTTGAAAAAAAATTTATTGACTTTTTTTTACAGCATTTATGAATTACGAAGTCTCTCGAACGACCGTAGTTTAAATTTTTCTTTAATATACGCGATCGTAAAAATTCCCCAACGATATTTTCATCTTTCATCTCATCAAACCTACAGCGTCATCTTGCAAGTGTAGTGCACAAATTCAACGTGAAAACATTTTTAGCAATGTTTTGCCTTGAAAAAATTATTTTTCTCGAGTAAATTACTTCAACGTCCTGTAGGTTAGGTACACAATTTTGCGATAAGAATTTATGTATGTACATTTTGCGTAAAAAGTGAAAAAAAAAAAAAAAAAAAAAAAACGTGCACAGTTTTTTGGAATTTTTAAAGAAAAAAAAAAAAAAAAAAAAAAAAACGTGCCCAGTTTCTTGGAATTTTTAAAGATGCTTGGTATCAGATTAGATAAAGCGAATGCTACGAATACTAAAGTACTGTAGATGAAGGTGTACTTTACCTACTACCCAGTGCCTACAATGAGCATACATATGTACGTCTACGTAGAAACAACGCTATTAAGTATATTTATGTAAGCACATTTTATAATATGTATTGTATGTACTTGTACCTAAAATACCTACTTACGTCGTAGCTTCTCTCAGACAATAACAATTTACGGTTAATTAAAATTTTCATAATTGGCTGATATTATAAAGAGTCGTATCTTGTATTCGTAGTAACAAAATCAGACGTGCTGTATATGTATGTGAGTAGGTACAGGTAGGTAGGTAGGTACAGGTAGATAACTTCCTAACATCATGTTTTTATCGATAAACGATGAATTTTATACGCATACCAACATAAAATACCAACTTTTTATGCATGAGTCATAACAAGGCTTTAAAAGAAGTGATTCAGTTTTGACGCATTTTTGGTAGGTATTTTTTTCCCCCTTCAAATGACTACACTCTCGTTGTATTTATGTACGTGAAATGCGATAACGAAAGATAAGGCGAGAGGGAAGAGGAAAAAAGAATTGGTGAACAATAAACTAATACCAATACTTATACATAACGTAATTTGTATTTTTATCTCCGAACTTGATATATTTTCATTGAAAATTCCACTTGCTCTGGAAATAGGCTTCGAATGAATCATATTTCTTTTAGAAATAGCTTCGAGCCATGTTTTTGATTGAAATTTTTTCTCCACGCAGAATAACACAATCAATGCAAGTAAGTATAAGGAAGAAAAACTATATATTTGAAGTTAGACCAAACAATCTTTATATATTTTCATTTCCTATTTTTTTACCTCCTGAAAAGGTACTTGGATAATTTTTTTTGGGCAATGGTGATCAATAATTTAACAGTAGATATCTGTGAGGTAAAATTTTATTTGTGATCGATATGTACGTCATATTCATTTTCATTATCCAAATTTTTTCATCTGAAATGCATACATATATACATACGTAGGCTATGTCTGTTGATAACTCAAGGATGTATACAGGGTGTCCGGGAAGATGTCAAAAAAATATACATATGTAAGATGAAGAAGTTGTGTAATTGGCAAAATTGAAGGAGTGAATGACTCTTTAAAATATGAAGATCAAAATGACGAATTTTCGAATAAGAGAGAATGGACATTTGGACATTACATAGAAAACAGAGTAAATTTTGATATTTCATTTTTTGAACAACTTTAAAATTGAAAGGACTATTTTAACAATGCGATTAAAATGAAATCTTTCAAGAAAAATAATAATAGATATGGATAGTACATAAAAAGTTGAACAAATTTTGTTATTTTCACTTTTTTCCTAACACGAAAATTGAAGGAGCTATACTTCAATTTTTTGAAAACAAAAAATGATTTTAAGAAAGAAATTTGCTAATAGCTTTCTCCATTTTTATGTTGGGCAAAGCATAAACAGAACAAAATTTGTTCAATTTTTATTCATCATTTTCATTTTGATTAACTTGTTAAAGATGCCCAGTTAAAAAATGAACATGACGAAATTTGCTCCATTTTCCATCTATTATCAATTCCCCTACTTGGATATTCGTTTCGATGGTGATTTTTTAAACGACTCATTTGCTCCTTTGATTTTTAAAATAGGCAACCTCTTCAACTGATATGTTTTTTGGTGGTATCTAGTTATATCAAAATTTCAAGTCTTGATATTTTCTCGCTGCACACCCTGTACTTTGAAAAAGGAGTTGTTCGTGAAGAATTTATGGAATTGTACAACCAACTGATGATACAATTTTATAAATATCTTTCAACGATCATAAAATGATTAATTCGTTCGCAAACGATATGGAATGTTTTTTAAAACGAATCATCGATTTCGTTCGTAAATGATTCATATTCTCTGAAATCAGTCATTTGTGAAAGAACAGCAAAAATTATACGAATGAACGAGATAAGTTGTTTTTTTTTCAGGCGAACAATTCATTCAGTTTTAATCAATGATTTCGTTCGCAAACGATTCATAATCTTTCTAATGAATCGTTCGCGAACGAATCATAAAATTTTTACAAATGATCAAGATATATTGCTCTTTTTTTAGCGAACGATTTAAACAATTTTTTCAAAAAATTTGTTCGCGAACGATTCATTCTGTTTTTACCAGTAGTTTCGTTCGAGATCGATTCATAATCTCTTGAACCAGTCATTTGTGAACCAATCGCAAAAATTTTAGGAATGAACAAGATAAATTTTTTTTTTTCAAACAAATGATTTACTCAGGTTTTATCAATAAATTCGTTTACGAACGATTCATATTCTTCAAAAAGAATCATATACAAACGATTCATGAAGACTTCAAGTAAACCCAATGTTTTGTAGTTTGTGTGTTCACCTTTGAACAAATTCGTTCCTTTATCTGTAGTACGATTTGTTCAGTTCAAGCGATGAATTCGTTCGCGAACGATTCATATTCTTGAAAACAAATCATTCGCAAACGATTTGGAAAAAACTATCCTTATTTTATTGGGAAACTATCGTTCATTTGCTCATGAACAATCGATACAAGTTTATTGATCTACCAATCCACCTCCAGTAAATCAAAAAATTATCAAATATGAATAAAATTCCAAATTGTTTTTTTTTTTACTGGACAAAAACGTTCTTCTGTTCAAGAATAATTTATCGAAAACAGAATTCATTTATATGTTTGACAGACGAGGCCAGGGGAAACTAAACTTTTTATAATGTCCTGTCCATACTTGACTAAAAAATTGTATTTCTCAATTTTGGACCCACCCCCTCCCCTCTCTTCTTAAAGAAATTCCAGAATACCCTACTTTAGATTTAACAGGTGCATTCAACACAAGGGAGATTTTTATACCTTTCTGTCTGTTCCTTTTAACACCACACCATCGCGCCAGTGCACATGAAATTGTGAACAGATTAAGAATTTAAAACACGAAACGACTACGAATATGAGTAAATAGGAATAATCGTTCAATTATGAAAATTATTCACGTGGGAGCCGGCACGAGACGAGAATAAAAATATACTGAAGTTAATTTAAAGATTTAAACAGTTCAGAAAAATGTTGAAAAAAGCGGAGACTTGTAGGAGTCATTTTTCGAAAACGTACAAGACTAAGTAGAGGTATACAATAGCAATACAAAAGAGATAAAAGCCACAATCGACCTTACAAATGGTTGCAAAAAAAAAAAGAAAAGAAAAAAGAGAGGACCGCGTGGAAGAAAAAAATGAATAAAGAGCCACGGTCAAAAGGATGGAATAAAAATTACAGTAATTTAAAATCAGATAATACGACTAAGCCGACTGAAACGTGGTCGTAGATCGTATTTTTTTTCGGACTAATAAATTCGAGCTGTAAGTCATCACATCCACGTGTACGTCTTTTTCATATCTTTACTCCTTAGTGTCACGTCAGATAGGTCTGGGCAGATAAGATACTATTTTTCGCCGCGAAGACATTGGTCATCGTTGGCGGATCGAATTCGCACTATCTCTACATAATCGCCTCTGCCTCTGGTATCTGCAATTAATATAATAGCAGAAGAATGAAGGAGAAGAGAAAAACTCGACGACGTGCGACCAACTTATGTTTTCAAGGTTGACCTGTGTGTGTGTAGGTACTGTGTATTACAAATATTTACATAATCTTTGCAGCAACACACACACACATACACACAGGTACTGTACATAAAGTACACAAATACACGGATGATGATGATGATGATGATGATGATGATGACGACGACGATGCCGACATTTCTATTGAACTGAGAAAAGAGGACGTGGATGGACGAAACGAACAACAACGATGAAGAGGAATCTGGAATCTGCATAGAAAATATTTTCACTTTTTAGACAACTACTGGAAATAGTATACAGGTAGGTCTAGGTATACGTACATATGTACGTAGGTACGTACACATAGGGATCTTTCTTCTTTTAGCCGATGGTCAATAACCGCAGGTGATCAGACGTTCACCTATGGAAAAGAGCTACTACAAAATACGATGCTATTGTAGCTCTAGGTCTACGTATAACTCTATGTACGTTCGCATCGATCATCGTAGGCTACATATCGATTGTCTCTATTGGCATTTGGTCGTGACAAGCGAAAAATATTAGCTTCGTTCCAGGCTGCACGCTACCTTCGGTATTATGTACATGTAGGTACGATCAGCTCCCCCGTTCGATATCTATATTTGGAGATAAAAAAATTTCGCATGTTTGCTGCTTGTTGGTCAACGTTGACCATGAATACGGTGCTCGTAATAATACCTACATGAGCATACTGTCTTACACACAAGATGATACTTCTCCTTTTCTGATAGATTGAAAGCTATCAAATGGCGTAGCAACATGTGAAATTTACATTTCGCATTCTCACGACGACGCCCACCATAGCACGTGTTTATAATAGTAAATATGACTAATGCTTCGGGCTCCATAAACAATACGTCCAAGTGTATTAAGATTTAGCCGTGTCTACGTAATATAAAAGTTTACTCGAGTAGATAGTACGTTGGATACACAACTCGAACGAGTTTGTTTACTTAACCCTTAGTTGGGCGCGTTATGGAGGAATCCTCCGGGTTTACATACAGTATGCGCGTTATGGA
>FIZR01022289.1:0-56329 GCA_900060175.1 Ferrisia virgata
AAAAAAACATTTTCAAAAAAAAAAAAAAAAAAAAAAAAAAAACTTACGTAAAAACAACAAAATATAATTTAATTACAATGTCAGAATGAAAAAAATAGACTCATTTTGAATGCATGTAATATAAAATTATAAAATAAATGATACAAATAAACTGGTTGAAATTGCAATCACATTTCCCATATGGCATATTTTTCATGGTGATGACGTAATCAATTTGAGAAAATATGCGAACTGTGATGTACTTTAACCATCTTTTATTTTCTGTTTGACGTCAATAAATTTGAAAAATAACGATCGAAGCTGCTTCTTCGTACCATCACGACATGGTAAATTGAAAATGTACTGCTCTGGTAGCCGTTCTCTGTGCGTAAGAAGAATTATCTTGGAGTGTTTCGATTGGCGGTGTATTTTTTTCTATCGTGGTATTCTCGTATAAACGAGTAAGTCTAAATACGCGTATATCCATACAAGGTTTATGCATTGCACTTACAATGCAAGCGAGAAGTTAACCGGAGGGTGCTAAGATATGTTTTCAAATTGATAACCGTATTATACATTTTAATTATTTATTCAACATTTTATCTGAGTACTGAGATTCATTCTTTGGTCAGTTGAAAACACCGGAATGGAATCTTTAAAGAAAATAAATAAATAAAACAAACAAATTTATAATGTGTTACCTAATTTAAAAGAATATATTGATTTTAGTTAAAATTTTTGGACAGTATTTTTTTTATTGGGTTTATACGAATCGCAACACATGTGAGGGTTGTAGAATGGATGGTCAGCTGTGTTTACATGTTAAATTATGGAATAAATTCGTGTTAGGAGTTTCAGCATTTTCAAAATTACTGCTGTAAATCAGATAAAATAATAGATTTCAATAGTTTGCAGTACCGGTGTCTGATTTGAACGGTTTCGTCGAAACCATTCTGTGTATGTACGTAACTATTTTAACATTTCATATATTTACGTTTATCCGATCGAGAATATGTTTAAAATAGAAATACAGGTATGTTGATACTAACTTATGATTATGATATGAAACCGATACACTTCGTTCCAAATTATTAATTCCAGTAAGAAGGAATGAAGAAGATTTTCGAAGAATTCAAAGATACTGGGTATAATGTTGCATCGGTATTGAAAATTTTTTAATAATCGTAGAGTTGAAGGTGAATAATACTAATCGTTGTGTTTTGTTTGTATTTAATAATATATAGTAAATTTTCACGATGTCAAATTTGGTCGTATAGTTCACCTAAAATACCTATGCATTAGTAATAAACACTTTGATTTCACGTCGAATTAGATAGCGATACTTAGTACTTATTATCCATTATTCAAATTCATTTTTCCCTTTTTTATATCGTTAGGCAACCTCGGTGACGTAAAATTTCTCGATGGTACCTGCGTTCGATTACTCTTTACAATTGTCTTTCCCTTTCAAATAGCTAGTACATTTGGTTACAAGCTTGAATTGTTATCATATTCATTTCTAAATTATATCTTCGATTTGTCGCATCGGTCGCATCCATAGATTCATCGACATTTTATTCAAAATACAATAACTTTCAGTTTGTAGGTACGGTACGCGGGTTATAGAAATGGTATGCAAACGTTGGTAATTGTATTCATTGAATTACAAGATATCTTTGTTTCATATTATTCGATACATTTATATTATATCTTAATTTTGCAACGTATAAAAACGATGGCAAAAAAATACTCTCGATCATTTATCTTTTCTCGTATGTACGATAAGCCCCGTGAGATTAACCCCGACACAAATGATAGGTTTGTGTAATACAATGATATTTTTTTCTTTTTGTTTTCAAATTCTTATAACGAGACCTTGATTTTAAGTAAAGGATATTAATCCGATTGAAGACCTCCTAGAAATGTATCCCGTAGATTATTCGTATAATATTAATTACCACTTCCCGGTGTGGTGTTTGGTGTTTAAAATTGTGCGAAGAAGGGAAGAAAAAAGATGGAAAAATGGATTTATGAAATCGTACTCTAATACGTTAATGTATTGTTTTAAATTCGTGTATATGTGCTCTGTTCAGGATTTACGGGTGGTCCGGTTTGTTCATCAGTTTTGAGTGCGAAAATTGAAAAATGGGTGTGAATGACATCATGCCGAATTGGAAAGTATTAACACGGGTAACTATTTATCACTGCAGGTTCATATGTAATTAAATTTGTATACCCTAGCGTTGTAATAAATTGTCGAACTTGTAAAATTTATTCTACTTCATTTCTAAATTACCGTGGTTAAATCAAGTTCGATGTTCTATGCTAATTCTATGCTTTTACTCTACATTTTTACAAAACTTGGTTTGTTTACATTGATTTTGAACTGATAAGAACATGAGAATTTTGAATTATTCTAATATCCAGGAAATCCAGCGCGATCATATGATGATTTTAATTCAACAATTGTACTTTTTTTCAGTAACTTTAATTTTCGTGCAGATATATTTTAGATTTCAGATTCACCTTATAAGTTGCGATTTGTTTTATTTATATGTGCGTTGCTGTCTGCTGGACTTTGACATTCCACAAAAAAGGCGTATCTCAACCTTGAAATAATTATACGATGTAGAAGAACGCGTGAAAACAATCAAGTCGTGAAGTTCAAATTGTGTCTCGGTCTGCAGTTTTTCAAACATATTTCAATCACAGGTCTGACCATTCAGTCAGTTGGTAGTTTTGTCTTGATGTCCCAACATATCCAAAACTATATACTTATTCCTATTTCATTGTTAGAGATGAATCATCGATTTGAACATATTCGGAATAACTACCAGTCCATCTTTATAAGCTCAAGAAACGTTGAAAGTAATTATTATAGATATATATATAATGTGCTTACTATTGTATCGCTTACCTAAATGAAATTTTTTTTCCTTATAGATAATCTTAGTTCTTTATGTTTAATAATGTTTAAACAAATTATAATTTTTTTAATTCAATTCATAATGTACAACACTCAAAGCTTGGCAGGTATGGTTGGTACATGTGGAGATCGAAGCCCACCTCGTAGGATTTTTTTGCAACATAGAATTACAAACTTGTGTTTACTCTTACCAATAACGTCGTGTTTGCTTTGCCATTACCATACATTGATTTCAAATTGGTATATAAATTTGTAGCTTGTTTCAGAGGATAGATAATTACCGGTGTATGTTGAATAAAATAGAAAAGTATTTGTAAATAAACTCAAGCGAAAGTGGTGGACACATATAAATCAGTTCCTGCTGCTTCGAGGTCAAGCGCACGAACCAGCCATAAAATTACTGAATCAGAATTTATTGCCGACAGAGACGCAGTGTTTTAATAATTATATCATCTTACCAATTTTTACCTTCCACCGATTGCGTAAAAATTGTAAAGAGTTCACTGTTTTGTACTGTAAACATTCTGTACATAATGTAATCTTCATTCTTCGATTAAGCATTTATTTTTTGTTTGTTTTGAACGCACAGAACTAAACTGAACGATATTTGTTAAAGCGAGTATAGTTACATTATTATGTTGTAGAATAAGTAACCGTGGTCTAGATAGAAACAGTGTACAATGAGTTCAGCACAGAAACGCCAAATCATTAAACAGGCAGTTAATCATTATTTAACAATGTCAGCGATCGACTGAAGAGGTACGTAATGTATTGGAAAATTTTTCAGGTATTTCGCATCGTTAGCCGAAGCTGAACTAGAAATTTATACGATGCTGCCAGGAATCGAAAAAGAAAAAAATATTTTAAACCATTTCGTCAATTAATCGTTCAGGTTGTGAATATTTTGCTTAAGGTCAATTTAAATTGAGATACGGAAATGAAAATTAATGTGCGATGAAAAAACGAGTGAGAAATTTTCAAAGATACCTACCTATCTATGTTCCAGTTTGAAAGTATCATTTTCTAAATGATTCTAATATTTAAATCATTGTAGGGACAACTAAATCAGACGAAAAAAATGTTCTCGACGACGACAACGCGACGTTGAAAATATTGAGATACTCGTAAAACGTAGATACTTTTTACAAATTCTGTATAAAATTTTTGCAAATTTCAACTGTTTTCCCAATTAATTATTTATACATTGTAAATAATACGTGAAATCAACTTCACACATCCCGCAGCATTTCATTCAATCATATCAGAATTAGGTATGGTCGACAACTTAATCTAAATTTATCAACGCTATTTTAAAATCCTACTTGCTCGTTTTAAAGGTCAACTATCAACCTGCTGGCTACTTATCATCCTTCTTTTCGTTGTGGATTATATACGATTGGATATATTTAAAAATGAACGTGGGAGTAACGCTGCGTTGTCGGTAAACCACTTGTGCGAAAATGTCTGCTGCTGCAAAAGAGGTCGTTATACTACTTACCGAATCATCGTTTTTCTTTTAATAATATGTTTATTAGATTTCAAACATGAAGCCGGGCTTTTGTTTTGATTTAAAGCTTTATCCCTTAGGCTGAAATTGATTATGTTATATACGTAGGGTAGAATACTCTTTGAAAAATTACATGTTTAATTTCTCAGAATTGTGGATCGCTTTTTAACATCAAATTACCCGAACAGTAATTACAAAAGTTAAGTATTGTACATGCAGTTGAATGTAAATTAATACACCTTGATATCAACTTCATACCTACATACCTACCTATACGCATAATTCTAATAAAATTATTTTTTTTTTTAAAGAAGTGCATCATGTATTCTTGTTATCCTTTAGGTTGTGCTATGCACTTTATGAAGTTACCCTCATTATTAATATTATGATAAATGAATAATTTTTACAGGTAATATTTTTCTACTATAAGTACAGTCTCCAACAAACCTTAGGTGGAGACATGATCGTTTTATTAGTACTCAACAAACGCGTGATTAATTACATTGACATATGTTAATGCGGAACGATAACGTTATTTAATTAACGAACTGATTTGCAAAGTAGAATTTGTCAAAAATGCATTTACGTTAGAAGCAAAAAATAAGCAAAGCAGTCTGATGCTACTAAGTCGTTTATCATTAGCATATTAATAATGCTCTTGAATGAAGTCGTGCCGTTGCCTCGTTGGACGGTGTTGAAAGGTAAAAAAATTGAACGACGAGGATTAATAATAATATTTAAATGTAATTTGGAAGTCAAAAGCTGAATCGCGTTTAAGCTCATCATGATATGAATCAGGGCCAAAAATATGGGAAGATTAAATATTCGATTTTTTATAATATTCCTCACATTCAATAGCTCATCAAAGTAATTTGATGATTGTATTGATGCATTCAAGAACGTTTACATCGTAAAAGAAAAACCTATCAAGATTATGGTCAGATCAGTTACTAAAAAAATTAACTAATTTAATACGCATTTGCGTTTCAGCGACAAAACTGTGTCGCTATTTTCAAAACCACTTTACAAATCCTCCAGACTTCGATAATATGGGTCAGCAGTAATACGAACAGCTCGAATAAAAGCACATTTCTAACGGTATGTCCAGTAAATTTAAGCGGAGTGGTTGGGTATTGGACAACAGTCGACACAGGCGGGGCACGTAGGTGGTATCTAATCGACCGCATTAGCGAAAAAAAAAAAGGAAAAAGGGAAAAAATATCACCAACAGTTGCCGGACTTCTGAACAGGTTCAAATCGGCTAGTTGTTATTATAGCAAGGTCAAGGAACTGTGACAACTGTATGCAAAAAACTAGTTTAATTCTGTAGGGTTTCGTGGAAAGAATCCTTTGAATGCATACGAAATTCTCCAATGGCCTATTGCCGGTTAAATTTACGTTTGCGGTTACAATCGCATGCAAATATTCTTTATAATCTGTTAAAAATTCGCCGAGACCAGATAAAGCAATTTTATTAGCGAGATATTTGCATATTATGATAAATACGTCATCGTCGCCGGTCCTCAAATTATTTCGATACATTTTTGCTGTCGCGAATGCGAATTGTAATTAAAACTTACGTCAAAGATATTTGGTCAGATTCGCATATCATCGGATTATACTCGTAAACGTCCAATTGACAAATTGTTCGCTTTATCATAGGATACGTTTCGTTAAATGTGTATCTTCTAGTTGAATAAATTTTAACTGTTTCTTGCTTCCTTTTTAACCTCTATGAATATAAATCAGACAATTTTTAACTCCTTTTTTTTATCGAATTTAATAACAATCGCGTTGTATAAATCTTTTATCTATTAATTGTCCGATTATGAATAAACTTATACTTAATGTACATTTGTATCACAAATTTTAAAATTTTTCTATCGGTTAAATAATAATTATTATCATCAGTTGTACATACTGTATTCAAATAATGGATTATTCTCCTTCAATCCATTAACATATGCAATTTAATTAACATGAATATTCTTGCTGATAACCCCGTAGCGGGAAAACAAGTCAAATGTACCGGTGAACTAATGATAAGCGACTACAACGGTAAGTGCGAGCGTTGAGTTGATGACCTCCCCTTTCTCATATCGCACTATCATGCTGCTTTAAGATAGAATAAAACATGAATTTCTTGATCCTATCTCTTCCATTTATTTTTTTTTTCAAATTTTATTATTGGTTGAAATTACCTATCTATTTAAATTTTACTGGATACATCCACGGTACGTCATTTTCTACCAACATATCGAAAAAATAAAAATAAAAATTATTACACTGTTTCTAATAACAAGTTAACTATCACACTCGGGTGAATATTTTATTTAATAAGTCATTGATGAAAAATTCGATAGGTGATGAAAAATATCGTTTCATAAATCAAACTACTAACAACATTTCGTTCTGCCAAAAGTGCATTATAGATAACTATGTGGAGGCAGAAATAATAAAGGTATTTTTTAAGAGGACATTTACATTATGATAACATAATACGCTGGGTATTTTGCGGGCACTGTAGTACTAAATGATTGAATATTTAATGTATCTTTGTTTTTGTGGGTGGAAATAGCGCATGAATTTAAATACTTAGATAATTTGCTGAAAATATTCATTTATTAGAATGTAAAGGATGATTGGAATTTATTTTGTTAAACTTCGAAGAAAATTGAAATTTGTACACTGCACTAAAAGGTTTACTCGAGTACGATATTTATGCATAAGAATATTTTGAGAGTCACTCTAATCTAATTATATATTTTATATAGTTTATTAGCTTTGCTTATAAATCAATTTAGGCGCCAGGTAACATGAAGACATACTGCTTCCGTTAACCTGGGTGGTAATAGAACTACCATCTACTTGAATATTTGATTAGTTTTTAAAATTTTTGTTACAGATTTATTTCAAGTAGCGGATGATAGACGATAACGTTATAGACCGATACAAGTTGTTTATTGCTTCTTTGTTCAGAAATGTAGGGAATACTTTGCATTTTACATCACGTATTACAAGTAAGATTTATTATGTGAAAGTTTTTGTTTACTTTTTTTTGCCAATTTTGTATTCCATTTGTAAATGTGTACCGTATCAACGGAAAACATTCAAAGTTCAATAGAATATTTATTATGAAATCGAATTTATCGATAGACTCCATTTAGTGGCTACATTTGATTTGATTTATAATAAGCTTATGGTTCGCCGGATCTAGTTTAGAGCATGCCAAAAAAAGCGAATTCGTTATAGAACCAGTTGGGGTATTCGATACGCTTGAGCATTCCGAATAATACCTTAGAACCGTGTTATATTTTTCTACTCAGTACTCACCAAACACGGCTTTTCAATTTATAGAGTTGAGGTGCCACTCTATTAAAATTATTTCTTTCAATGGTGTGTAGAATTTTTTAATAAGTCGTAAGTATTACGACATGACGTATTCATGTAGGTATCTGCGTAAATTACAATCGCTTATAGTGTTTGGACGGAATAAGTTACTAAAATTCATAACTATAAATGTTAATTTTTTTCCGAGTCTTAATTTTCTATTCCCTCAAAGGAAAGCATTCTATATTTTGAATGGTAGCAACTTACTTGCAGCGGTATTCAAGGTTACGAAGTGAAGTTGAACGGTATACGAGTTATTCTACGTAATAAGTCACTTGAGGAAAAATTATGCACTTGAAAAGAATGTGCTTAGTGCATTTAAAAATAACAAAATAAGCATAATAAGTACCCAAGTTCAAAATAGAACTCGATTCTCAACTAGTTGTTTCCAACAGACTATTAAAAAATGCAATAATTCACATCGTTTACAGTTACTTTATACTCGACATTGCATGAAAGAATAAAATAAGTTTTAATGTTTATCAAGTTACGCGGAATAAGACATTTTTTACGATGATTAATTGTTGTTGAAATTTTTACTTAATAAAAAAATTATAATATAGAAAAATAGGTGTACTTACCTAGTTTAACTTATGACCTGATTTTTATCATGGTAAAAAATGTAGAGCTTGTGATAATCAACAAGTGATAAACCTAGTAATACTTCAGGGATGAGTCCAATTCAAAAAAAAATATCCTGTTTACTTTTATCTTGCCACTTTCATAAGATTTTTAATAAAATTTTCAAGTTTATAAATTTTTATTCAAAAATAATTAGAATTAAATGCGTAAAGCTCGCTTCTCATTGAAATGAAAATTAATGATATTTCAATTATAATTCTTTGAGAATTAGTATTGAAGTCATAATAAAAGTTCCTTTATTGTCTTTCCCTTTGTACCCCGTTGCAGATGAGATAAATAAGATATATATTTCATTGGTCAAAGAAGTGGAAAGTTTCAAAGGCATAACTTCGAAATTAATGCGAACGCGAGATGCAATACATTACATTACATGAAAACCGACAATAAAGTAGTTTTATTAATATACATAGAGCACATATTGACCGTATAACTACAAAACCAGTTACATTGAACTTGGCAAATGCCATCTTCGAATGTCGGAAATGTTTAATGAAGAAACATGTGTGATTCATGTATCTGTTTACCCAACTTGATGACTGATGATAAAAAATGTTGTTCGGTATCGACTCATAATTAATTTACAATGTTCGACTGAAATACGCAGGTATTTGAATTTTAAAAACGTTATTTAAATCAGTTCAAATTAATTTTCACATTTTGCACTATCATAGGAACTACATCTTTTGATAAAATTAGGCTAACGACTCAAAGTACCGAGTTGTTCAAGGCGTCCAAGGAATCGTCTTATTCGAAACATGGTATTTGAAATTCGATAGAATGTAAGTTTGCCGAAATGAGTATAAGCAGGTATAACAGTTAAATTCATGTAGTAAGATATGCATTTAGTAAAGTTAGCAGGTAACTTGTCTTAGAAAAGATGTTCGGAATTTCAATTTTTTACATGTTTAATTTCAGTATTTAAAGCAGTGAACGGCGTAAAATCTTCCACATTAGATAATGTGAAAGATTCGCGGTGGTTTGTCCATTTACAATGAATTTACTAATGTTTAACAGCACGAGTTCCATAAAAATTAATTAACATTGCTGAGCATCTATTTTTTGCAGAGTAAAATAAAAGATAATAAGTATTTACGAAACTAATACTGAAACGAAGTAATAAATTACAGAGATATACCAAAAAATATCTATCTCCGATTAAATTGTATAAAAAGTTGCAAAAATGAGACTTCGTAATATATGTATAGGTGCCTATTTCTGAGAAAAGATGGATATTTTTTGTGCAAAAATATAATTAGAAAGGAGTTTTACTCGCATGCGAAAATTCAAACTTCTCCAAAAATAATGAAAGTAGATAATCATTATTTTTAGTTGGAAATCCATTTTCACAGGTAAATTTCTTTAAGTTCATATAAATTTTTACAAAGCTGGAAAACTTTGTGTGATTAAAAAGAATACATACTTGTGTTATGTTGTACTAACCACTGTGTTTGATACTCACAGTTTAAAATTTTCGTGATATGGTAACATATTTTTTACCAGTAAATTCATCATGTAATTTTCCGGTACTTATTAAATCTATACGTAGAAAATTCATTATTTGCGATTAAAATGTAAAAAAAAATCAAAAAACGAATATGATCACATTTTGAACTTGACAGAAATCAAAAATTAATGAATTTTGAAAAGAACTTTGATTGAAACAATTCATAATTAATCCATGGCAGATCCATCACTGTGTTATGAAATATTAATTTATTGAATATTCATTTTTCTATTTTTCTGCAATATTGTAATTTGATTTGCTCGACATGTACAGAGTTCGACATAAATAATGATTGACTTAGATTTCTTCTTAATAATCACAAGTCGATTGATCAACTTTAACAGCAGTTACCGCGTTAAGAAGAAATGATTTTAAAACAAGCTTTTTCAGCAAAAGTTCAGTTTTCTGTGCACAGAAAAGTACCAAAATCGAATCAGGTTTTCTTCCTATTGAGCTGAACCTACTGTAAAAATTTTAAAGCAATTCATCAAGTTTAGAAAGTAAAAAATAATAATTATGTACCTGAGTATTTAAAATTTATTTTAAATAACATTATTTCGTCTGAATTTCTCTACCTACTTTTCGCTTTTAAGTTTTATATTTTCAAAAAAACGAAAATCAGTGACATTTAGAAACATTGATGTTCAAAAAAATTTAAATACATGCATTTCATTCATAGACATTATAATTATTTAAAATTTAATTTTTTAATTATTTTGATGAAAATAATAATTATTATTTCACTGGCTCGTTGACGTTCAGTGTGCCCTGTCCTAAGAAAATGGCATTAATGTTTCGTTACTTTAGGCGAGGGCGCGAAAAGGAGTTTAAAAATTGAAATGATAATTATTTATTTATTTTAAATTGCAAGAAGCGAATAAAATCAATCAGTTCACTCGATTTAAAGTAATTAATTATCTAATCATCATTTAATTTTCTAAAATTTCAAAACTCACTCCTGAAATGCACAAAAACATTAATACCTTTTTTTCATGACAAAGACATTGTTTAATTATAAGTCATGAATAAACCGTCTAGGTTTCGTAATGGTCGTTTCTATTTCGTCACTTCGACACCAGTAGCATCATGAGCGCGGTTAATGTAAATTTTGTTGTAAATAATAAAAAAAAATAACAACAGAGATAAGTAAAAACGATATCTAAAAATTTAATTATTCCGTCGAATATTAAATGTATCTGACGTCTGCGATGATTACTATTTTTGATGTTTCAAAGTGTTTTAGTACAGTTGTAACCTGAAGATAAGATCAGGATTGACAAATAACTGCAGTTTTACTCTGAATCAATGAATTCAGGTATTATCTTTACAAGATAAATTTTCGCCTTATTTTGGATAATTGGGATTTATGCTGCTCGCTTGACAAGCTTTTTAGTATTGCAGGTAATGCAAATCATTGAATTACAATAGCTTCTTGCTTAAGTGTTAGAAAATCGTGTATGAATTAATGCATATGATTTGTTTATGTGCATAAGTTCAAATGGAAGTCATCTATTTATACTCATTAGTCATTACAAAAATATGTAAATACAGTATAATATTATATTTGTAAATTTACCGTTTACCCTATATTATGCTAATAAAATTTTATAAAAAAGTATAAAAAATATACATTCAAGTATAAAATCTATTTCGTGAAAAAAAAAGGAATGAAATATACTATTCAACTTTCTAATAAAATTACATAAAGCGGGTAGTAATCACCCTGATTTTTGGTTTCTAAGAAGTGTTCGCATTTTATTATGATTACCTGTTCGTCGCACGATAATGACAAATGACCCTGGTTGTACGCCGTCTCAACATCCTGATAAAATTTCGGCTGTTTATTTATATCACTTTGAATGGACAGATGTTTATGAGAGTAGCGTCTGTAATCCAGTGGATATTGCATGGCTATATCTAAATCCTTGGGATGTATTATGTGGTATCCCACAGTCTGAAATCATTTCATCGAATAAAAATAATTTTCATCTCTTTCGCAATACAAACATGGTTCGCTAAATTTTTTTATTCATATTTAGCGGTTTATTTATAAATTACAAATTTATTTTAATTCTGACCCTCTTCCCAAGGAACGATATCAGTCTGTTCGTTCGTCCTAGTTGATATATTATGATTATTACGTATTGAATAAAAATTAAATATGACCCTTGCGACCGCATGCCTAGTATCCATTCTCTCTTAGTTGAAGTTTCAAGATATTATACATAAAAACTTGAATTAAAAATTTATAATCAGTAACCATGAATGTTAGCTTCTTTTTTCATAATTGAAGCTTTAAATGCGTACTTATTCGACCACAAAGTTGAGCTTCATTTTAATTTCTACAAAGGCATTTGAAGCACTCAATATCACATTAGAGGAAATCACTTCACAGTTGAGCCTGAACATATTGCTGTAAAAAAAACCACGGTATGCCAAAAATGGCACTATAATGTATTTTTTAGAATAAAATCACCCTGAGCCAAAATCAGCATCATGATCTATTGTAAAGAATTTTAAGAAAAAAATTGTCACCCCGTGCCAAAATCAGCAGCGCAGCACCATTATGGATTGGCTGAACATCGATGCTGATTTCGCTATAGAATACAACGATAAGTCTCCACAGGGTGAATTCTCCTCCAAATAATCTCGAGAGGTACTCAACAGATACTTTAAGTGATTTTAAACCAATCGTGCACCTCAGAATCATATCTTATGGGAATATCTTTGTACAGGAATGTCATGGAATACGGCTCTCGATGAGTCCTACGGTTTTCAGAAGTCTCTTTATAGTCAACTATTGAAGTACTCACCGTAGTAGGGTCAAGGAAGTTCTCGTTTATTTTTACTTCTCTTTGAATCTTGAACAATCCGAATTGCACCGGATTCTGTACCCTTCGTACAGTAACTATCTTATTTTGAAGGCTGCCAAAACTTTGGACGACGTGGTACCATTCCGTTGAGTACTGACTTACATCGATCAAGAGGTACCTGGAATTGATGTAAGAACTAGCGGGCATTTTGATCCATTCTTCAGGTTGAATGTCCAAAACTGCGTTTAATACCTCCATTTTCTGAAATATTCTCTCAAAATTAGAACTTTTCCTGTCGTGATTAGTGAAAAAAAATTGGACATCGAATACTTGTTACGTACTCCACGAATCGGCAATTTACAATTTAAACTTTTATCAATCCTACGATCACACTTTACAAAGATAAACTACAATCAATTACACTGTTCATTTGATCTATAACACAATTCTCATTTTCTACAGTCCGCTCATCTTATTTGGTTCTTCAACATGAATTCCTTAATTCGATTTGTGATCATGTATGTGAAGTCAGAATTACATGGATGAATTTGTGTGTCTGTGTATGTGTTTATGTAAACATAGTAGTCGTGTTTGGTCTTTTGTTAACTTATCGCTTGTTACGATAAGAACATTATGGAATTGCATTTCAGCTGATTATGCTTTACTGTAGCAGTTCGTTTAGTTTTCTGTAGGTTAGTATTATTTTCAATAGTGTATGAGTAGCGATTTTTAGAGAGTGATACGAAGTCTAATAATAAGCTCAAGATGAATATAGTGCCTTGTTAATGTGAGAATTTTCTTTTAAAAAAAGTGTGATTGTGATCAATGACTTGAAGGAAAGAACTAAGAAACCGCATACTGTGAGAGAAATCTTAGTATTACAGGTTTAAATTGAATTGATTTTCAATTATTGTTGATCGAATTCGAATTACTGATATACTGTACTATGTAAATACGTACGTGTACTAAACTTCGGTGTCAGAATTATTAAAATGGCTTCTAGAATGTATTGCAGACCTGAATACTGATTATTAGGACTTTACTTAGAAACTGGCTGTACGCTGTAGGGATGTTTTATGACCTTATTTCATTGTGTTGAAGAAGTCATCGTTCGGTTCGGTTTATTTACTGACTCAGTACATCTTTCAACCGTGGTTAATCAATAATAATCATAATTATGTTTATCCATACGCAGCGATTGATCATATCAATTATTATTGATTATCGTTAACTCAATCAACATATCATTTCATTATCGATAATCTGAATATCATTGAGTTATCTATTTGTAATTTTACCTAATTTGTACTTTGATATGAGTAAAATTTTTGACTCGTTTCAGAAACTGATGAGAAAATAAGTTACTTTATTACAAATTAAATTATGATTGAGAAGTGCGCAGTATTGAATTAATTAATTACGTAGATTCTTTTTCTCAGTGATATTGATTGACTGTAATATGTATTTTTAACTAAAGTTGTACAGTATTTTGTTGATTGATGGTTTGATTTTTCAAAGTAACGTATAACTGGAACGGTTAAAAAAACACTATAGTTGTAAGTATGAAGTTTGAAATGAAAGATCTAATTAAAACGAAACGCGGAATATAAAAATAAATTCGGAAGTATTCACATGCAAGTGACATTAATAAAATATCACGTCAATCTTCAGAGCTCTAGGTTGCGTATAAATCTTGAAACAAATTACTGCAAACTTGTTTATGAGAGTGTTATAGTGTTTTTACATTGTATTTATCCAGCGTTGTATTAATATCTGCATCATTATTGCTCTATAATTGTTGAAATGATTTTTGGTTGTATCTTAAAATTTTGGGTACTTTTTAAAATTTTACATTGTGGAAGTGCAGCTGAAGTTGAGTTATTAAGGAAATCTTCCCTACCAACAAGCTCAGTCTTTATTTTATTGTAAAAGTTCCTGAGAGGATGTTAGACGATAACATAATTATTGAAAGAAAAATTAAGTCAACTTATTTCATTTTATTTTATTAGTTTTCTTTCTATAAATTTTCGAAAACTGGAAAAAACGTGTAGCAGTTTTTTTCCATTTTAGTTTCGTTAGAACTGTGAAACTTCGCCACAATCAGATTATTACTCTGCTAAATTATATTATTATGTAAATCAGAAATCACAAAATATAGTACTAGTTTTATTTAAATTTTCTCATCCAAACTTTCGAAAAAAATTTCAATCTGAGATCATTTTTCAATACCCGAATGTACATACATAAATCGATTATCTCACGGTACAAAATTGTTGTAAAAAAATAAAAAATGGGATTCCAATCTTCAATGCGTGAGAAATGAAAAAAATTTCATTTCCTTTGCACTTTCAAAATTTTCAAAAATCATTTAGACCGAGACGAAAAACTTTATAGAGCTGAATTGGTAAAGCGTAAATTGCACATTGCACTTACTCTTGTTATTACGCCTAAAAATATGGCTAAAAAGTTATAAATAGGTGTACGTGGAGAAACTAGTGGTATCTTTATAACATTTTGATAGTTTTGAACTTGAGTTACTGCGTTCCGCTGAAACATGGCTCATATTTCTAGCCCAGAATCATTACAGTTTTCTTTCATTGCGACCGAGTTGGTTTATCTTGTGTAAGTGTGAATAATTGATAATTTTATTTTTTGTTAGGTGCCAATAGTGGAAAATACTCGAAAGTAAACATGACTGATATTGAAGCTGCTGGAAGCAGGAATAATCCTCCTCGCATGGAGAATAAATACGAAGAGAACCGTGAGTATTGTTTTTCTCACTTTTTAAATTATGATGCTGAATTTAGTATCGAGAATGTAAAATCTTCACGATTTTCTCAAATCACGTAAAGTGTGGATAACTTGTACTAGATTTGGGGTTTTGAATTTTTTTAATTAGGTAGCTTACTGAATTTGAGAAGGAAACGAATTAGACATTTGGTATGTTTAAAGGTTCTCCTATTGTTTAGGTGATATTGATATTGATTCTTTTTTATCGGATTTTATTCAGGAAATTGTGGCTAATACCTTTTATCCATTTACGTAACTTTTTTTTATTAAATTTTAATTATTTATAGGGTTGGAAAAAAATAGAAAACAAGTTTTTTTGTTCTAAACAGTA
Source organism: Ferrisia virgata (assembly GCA_900060175.1). Taxonomy (NCBI): domain Eukaryota; kingdom Metazoa; phylum Arthropoda; class Insecta; order Hemiptera; family Pseudococcidae; genus Ferrisia; species Ferrisia virgata. The sequence goes on from FIZR01022289.1 coordinate 15,883, forward strand.
TTTTTTGTTTTTAAACAAGAGCAACTCATGTATTCAAAATTCACTTGTTTTAAAAGCGTTTTAAACACTTTTCAAAAAGTTTCAAATACGTTTTAAAAACAAAATGAATTTAGTTGCAAAAAACAGCAAAAACAGAGCAAAAATTTACTGTTTTGGGAGTGTTAAACCACAACTGAATTCTTACCCAAGGTTATCTCCACTCATGCCTATTCACTGATTTGGATGATTTCTGTCTATATTGGATCAAGATGGTCTCATTGGTCTTCTAATATTCCAGAACAGATTTCCATTATTGTAGTTCGATAGAGTAGCTTGTTTTTTTTTTCAGACAGCATGACAAATTGACAATTTACAAGAGGAAATCAGGCCGATCTTTTTTAAGTTTATGCATGGCATTGGTATTTTCATTTGATTATAATGTAAATTTTTTCAAATTTTACTAATTTTGACGTTTCCAAATTTCCATAATGTTGAAATACAAAAAAAAAATTCTGAACAAGATGAAAAAAACGAGTTTAAAAGCCTTAAAACAATAAAAACCGTTTTAAACATTTTTTTTTGTTTAAAACCATGGCCTGGCATTTTTAGTGGTTTGAAACATGTCATAAACACGTTCTAAACAAAATAGTTTTTTTTTTTTTTCGTTCCAATCATGATTATTAAAGACTATGCTTCAGGTATTTAAAATATGAAAAAATTAATTTTTGTGAGTTTCATCATTTATGCATAAAATGCGCTGAAATTTCAATATACACTTTGAAATAAAATTGTCTATGGAAGTATTTTGAGATATTTTGAAAATTCTTTTTCTTTATTTCAAAAAAACGAGATTTATGGATAAACTTCTGATGATTTTGAAAAAAATCAGTGATAAGCGGAGATTTCAACCCTTCAATCTGTTTTTTTTTTTAAGAAATGAATTTTCAAAATGTTTTGAAATACTTCGATGGACAATTGCGTATATTAAAATTTCATATCATTTTATCCATTAATTATTAAACTATAGCAAAAATAAATTTTCACTGATAAGATACCCATCCTAAAGTCAAGGCTGGTGAGCAAAGCGTTTTTTTGGTTATTGTTCTGGTTTTGGTTGATGAACGATTTCATTTTCATTACGGCGTTGTTCTACTCATAAGGGATGGAATATATGTTTTGTTTCAGTTCTAGTACTGTTTCTAATATTTTTTTTTTTTTTGGTTTTGCGTATGAGCAAATTCGTTTGAATTGGTTTTGCTCATTGCTTCCAACAGTCCTAACACCTAACAGTTGTGAAAATACCAAGGATGCAAGAACGAGTGAATTTTGGTTTAGTGTTTCTCATTTTTATTATTGTTTTCATAAATCAAAATTTTTATTCTTGTTAGTTTTGTTTTTATTTAGAATTTGTAAACTTTGTTCTCGTTTTATCCTTGTTTTTCACGGTCTTTGAAATATTGTTCTCTTTTCTGTTTTAGTTCTTTATTTGGTTTTGTTTGGTTCTCTATTCTCGTTCTTTTAGGTTTTTGCTCGACAACTCATGAACTTAAATACCATAATTTTTGAAAATTTGCCTAAAAGCAGGGCTGCTAACCATCACAACTAAAAACCACCAAAATCACTTCCAAAACAAAAACTAATTGGTTAACCATAACCACCACAGGGAAATTCATTCAGTTTCAAAATCAGAATCAGAACCAACCAATTACAGTATGTGAAAATACTACAAAACATCCATAATAACAACCAAATCAAGAAAGATTTCAAAATCGAAACCGAAACGAGTAGTTCAGATGAAAGCTGTAACAACAACCAGAAAACAATTTTAATGATCACAAAAAATGAAAAAAACTGATGACTAACCAGTCCATAAATAATTGTTGTGCCAAAAAAATAATTCAAAATTCAAAATTCTCATCTTCGTCATCAGTCATACACATAAAATTGTAAATGAATGTGACAAATTCGTAAAAAAACTACTGCCACCATAACCACTTGAAGTTTACTGGAAATGAAACCACTATTACCATAACCATTTGAAATGATTAAAAACCATTACCACTAGAACAGTTTTAGGTAAGAAGTGGTTGAAACCACTAAAACTTTTTGAAACGTTTAAAATTATTGCTAGATGCTTGAAAATCAATTCCAAAAAGGAACCATGTTTTTCTTTTCACCACAACCAATAACCGTATTAGCAGCCCTGTCTAAAAGTCGTCAAATCAATAAAAATTTTGATGAAAACTAGAGTAAGACCTCGGTAAAAATCACTAAAATGCGCTTAAATTACAACAAACCGTGGAATTATCTGCAGAAATTCAAAAAAAAAAAAATGAAAAAGTAGTTGTTTTTGTTTTTAAACTGATTTTTTTAAACCAATTTTCAAGGTTTTTTTTTGTTCTGTAAAAATCGTAAAATTACTTTAATAGTTTCATTCTTCTTGTTTTTGTTTCGTTCTTCAATCACTCAACTTTGTTGTTCTTTTTTTTGTTCTTGTTCTCTGAAATCGCATGTTCTTTACATGTTTGGTTCTCGGTTGTTCGTTGTTCTTCCATCCCTAGAATACCAATGTGAGGGAAAACTGAAATATAAATTACTTTTATTTCGTTTGATGTAGTGGATACGAAAGAATAAAAACAAGAAAACTCAAGACCGGATATTTTTGAATTAGTTTTGGTTATTAGTTTTGCTACGTAAAGAATAATTTGATTCGAATTGGTTTAATTATTGGTTTGTTCAATGAAAGAACAAATGGATATTGTTCCGGTTATATTCGATAATCGGTTCTGTAATATTTATCAAATGATTCAATCCGATTTTGATTTTTCTCTTTCAAAAATCAAATCCAACTGGTTATTGCTCTTTTTATCGGTTTTGTTCCGGTTTCGCTCACCTACTCTGCCCAGAGCATACCCTTAACAGAAACAAAATTCAGTCTTTTTTAAAGAATTATCTCATCAAACATTCTGATATTCTGTCGTGATTTCCGTCGAAACTTTTATGAATTTTATATTAAATCATTAAATTATTTGTATCGTGAATATGTTATTGGTTAGGGACATAGATATACGACAGATACGTACATATGTACGTCTATCTGTATAAAAATTATACACACGTAGGTAGAGGTAGGTTAAATAGGGACGAGGATAACATAATATCAATATTATATTTTAAAACTACCAAACCTTGCTTTTCCCATTTTCACGGTTGAATACAATTAGTGAAGTACTCTTATACTGCTGGAATAATTTGTTTAATGTACCCATGTTTTAAATTTTTATCAAGTAAATGTATTATTAGAGGTGATGGATAGTGCTACAATTATTATTTTTTTTGTTTGTCAGGGAATCCTAAACGATGTCGTTTTATAATGCGTACTAATGTAATCATTCACCCATCATTTCATATGTACAGTCGTATCAATATTTAAAAGTTATAATTAGTTTGATTTATTTATTAATCATCTGAAAAGAACAATTTGATTCAGTTTTAAAATCTAAAGCGAACATCAACAGTAAGACTAACACCAAGTCGCACAGTCGCACTACCACCCTTTCCAGAAATTATTTGTTTACCTAACAACGTCCATTTTTTGAGAACCCTGAACCGAGTGTTTACTCGTATTTTCGTTTTCACGTTTCAATGATATTTTTTTTGCATCTACACGATTACATATTGTAGAGAAAACACTTTGTTATTTCGCGTGCATTGATGGTCTTTTTTTTTTTTCGTAATAAAATGGAACTTTAATGTCAATGTGACATGGTTAAGGATCTAAAGTCTAGTTATATTTGAAGTAGATTTCATCGAGCTCGTGTGGACTTTTGCGCCGTGAGCGTGTTGGTCGGTTGTAATGAGATTTAATGTATGCATCGAATTAACGCATAATATCTATTAATAAATGCCTTCCATCTGTTTATTATCGTTATTAGAATAATTTGGCCGTTTTTCAACTACTGTATGTATTCGATCGCGAATTATTACCATTGTTATTGATTTATATTGACCCACGTATTTAACCTGATGCATGTAAACGAGCTGCTTCGAAAGTGTTAAATGATTTCATTTTGTGGGTGATTTGTGTACAAGATTTTAAATGTTTCGTTTATTTGGAAGTTTTGTAATTCGGCTTCGAATAATAAGAAATTTTCGATTCGATAAAAACGGGAGTTTTTTCAAAGTTTAAAGATGGAAAAAGTTTCGACGTGAATTTGTTTTATGTACTACTCGCTGTTGCTGTTTTAATGTAACGTTAAACGTTTGCGAAGTGATTTATCGTTGAAATATTTACTACCATCTACGAATAAAGTAAAAGTAAATTGAATTATACTGTATAATGCAAAATATTATAAAAATCTTCGTGCAAATGGTATATTAAAACGTGGATGTTGAACGGAACGCCTGTTGCTGTTATGGATCCTTCAACTCCACCCGCAACTTCCGTTGTATTTACAAATACGACTACTGCAGTTAGCGTTGCTAATAATCGAATGTTTTCGAAATTATTCGATTCGAATGGAAATAACATCAGACGAGGTATTTGTTACGATTGGCATGAATTTGTAGCTCCATTTATTTTCATAGTTAATCGTACACTCGAAGAACTCGTACAAGATTTTCTTTAGGTTTGGAATTTACCCAAAATTTTTCTAGTCTATCAATTGGTCGTAAAAGAATGAGCGGTTATATTGAGAAGTTTAATCGTTTGGAGAAAAGTCAGTATGCATTTTGGAACTTGTACGTGTTTTATATTTTACGATGATGTTGCGAATTTACTAGTTGGTGTTCTTCGTACGATATTCGATACTGGAATGAGTTTTATTTTGTTCGCATTGTAATGTTTTTTCCATTTAACCGAAAGATATTTGATACTATATAGTACAAATTATTCGTAATGCTTTTCTACGGTGAACGAAATATTCGAAGTGGGTGGAATTATGGATTTTAGATGAAAGACAAGAATCCTCGAAGATTTTCTCTCCTACTAATGATATTTTCCTTTTTAATTTTTTCTTTGTAGAACCGCATCGATCCGAATTAATTGAAGTAATCGCAACTGTAGCTTCTGTTGTATTTCTGGTGATTACGTTCCCTATTTCCGTGTTTTATTGTTTTAAGGTAAGTCGATAGTTGGCGAGAAATTTATTTACTTCTCGTTTTACGAATTAATTTACCAGAAGAAATTTTTATTATACAGATTGTTGTATTATTCCGAAGCGAAGTTGAGATTAATATTTATGCATTTCATCAATACACGTATCGTAAGGGGTTTTTTTTTTAATAGGTTAATAATGCAAGCCAAGGAAAGCACGATATGTAAATAGAACAAAATATAACCGAGCACACGGATAATAATCAAAATTTATTTACTTTTAACGAGTAAAATATTACCATTTGAAAAAGTATTCGTTTTTGTAACGGTCTCTCGTTAGGCACGTATCTTAATTAGTTTTGGAAATTCCGCCTCGCTATTACCAAAGCTATACTTATATGTCAGTTATTGTTTTTGAAATTTCACAAATTGGAAACACGCAAATAATACGTAAGAAACCCTCGACTGGAGTTTTTTTTTTTTTTTTTTTTTTTTTTTTTTTTCTTTTAAGCGATATCGGTGATGAGTCGAATATTCCTGTTACGTCGATTGTAATTTCTTTCGTAAATAATTAATCGTGTAAAATTTTACAAATTTCAAGTAATGCAGATGTTGCTATTTTTACAGGTTGTTCAAGAATACGAACGAGCTGTTATATTTAGATTGGGTCGATTGAGGCAAGGAAATGCTCGAGGTCCAGGCATATTTTTCATCATACCGTGTATCGATAACTATACCAAAGTTGATTTGAGAACGGTTTCGTTCGATGTACCACCTCAAGAGGTAATTTATTATTACAACCATTTCGTTTTATTCGATTTGAATGCAAAAAGAAGGTTCATTACTGTACTGTAGGTATCGAATAATCGATCATTAAAACTCTGGTATGAAATAAGATAATTGATGATGGGTGACGAAAGTGCTAGCATGTTTTATTGTTCTGTTTAATTTTGCATTACGTTTAAGTATGAAAAATTAACGATTATTATGTACGTTAACGAATGCGATAGGTACTGTCCAAAGATTCTGTAACAGTACACGTTGACGCGGTGGTATTTTATCGCGTGAACAGTCCTATTATGGCTACCAATAACGTTGAAGATTACAGGTTAGCCGGGAGTTCCATCTATTTTTAAAGAGTTCATTCTATGCAAATGCACCTTGCTTTAGCCATTTTTTTCCTTTCATAATCGTTTGATAATGTCAAAAATTTGAATTTACATAGTACCATTATTTTTGTTATAGTTAATTAGAACAGAGTTTTTTTTCTTATCAGACTTATGTATGTATGTTACTTTTTCTCTCTGTTTCTTTCTCTCTCTCTCTCTTTTAATAGGTTTGATATGCTTTTCGTATTTGTGCTGTTTTGTAGGTTTGATGAAGATGTTTGATTGGTTTTCTTTTTTTTTTTCTTGAAAATCATCTCGAGTAGTAAATCAAATCTCATCTATCGAGTTTTCTTCACTTTTGTTTGAAGTTTTTTATTTTTACTTTATAAATTCGTCTTTTCCTTTAGTTTAATTATCTAGAATCTCGGTACGTACGTAGTATTTGCTTTTTGATGTGAATATTAGGTACTCGTTTCAAGTTTTTTTCAATTCCATTTTAAATTCGAATAAAAATGATAATAGAAGATCGTTATAAACGGAATGAAGATAAATACTGCCATTCACACAATTTTATACTTAATTATCTTATCAGCGAACATAATATCTGAGTCATATCTTTTTCCAAGAACAAATGAGTGGTACATTGATAATAATGATGAAATGTAAATATGTAGGATGGATTTCGTCTCGTATTATCATCGATTTTGTTATAATTTTCCCCGTTTTAAACACAAAATGAATTTAGTTGCAAAAGACAGTAAAAGTGGTGCAAAAATTCACTGTTTTGGGAATGTAGGGGTACAACTGAATTCTGACCCAAGATTATCCTCACTTAAGCCTAGTGGCTGGATTTGGGATTATGGGGACTTTGATCTATATCAGGCCAAGTTAAATATCAGGCATAGTTAAAAGTAGTTTTATTGGTCTTCTAATATTCCCGAACGTATTTCCATTATTGTAGTTACGTAGAGTAGCTTGTTTTTTTGACAGTAAGACAAATCAAGTCAGTTTTGTTTTTTTTTTTGGGGGGGGGGGGGTCTAATTGACTATTATGTATGGTATTGGTATTTTAATTTGATCTTAATGTAAATTTTTTGATATTTTGCTAATTTTGACGTTTTCAAATTTCCAATATTGTGATAGTTTTTTTTTCGTCCCAACCCTATTTTTGAAATGCTTTTTAATCCAACTCAACAGTTTGCCAACTTACGCTTTGAAACGATTTTTTCATCTTTCGTACCTCCTTTTCTCCCCCCCCCCCCCATTGGACGACATTTTAGTGAAATCATTGATTTTGTCCTAATAAAACAAGTAAAAAAATTAAAAAATTAAAAAAAAATTAGAATAAATACAAAAAACTAAACAATAAAAAAAATAAAAATTCAGGTAAATTCTAGATCATGGATATGTAACATATCCGTCTGGTCATTTTAACATAAAATGTAAAAATAATTCATGGTCATCTTTATCGCGAGTTTTTGATCAAAACCTTCAAATCAAAAACGTTTGCTCTTTTCTTCACTCCATTTTGACATTTTATTTTATCATTTCCTAGCAAAATAAAGATAATACAATCATCCATTATCTCGATTTTTTAATCTAAAACTTCAAAACAAAAATTAAAAAAAATTTCAAATTATTCAATTTTTTTAATTTTTTAAATTTTATTTTTTTAGTTATTAATTTTTGTTATTTTTTAATTTTTTTGTTTTTTTATGTTTTCAATTTTTTTATTTTTCCGTATTTTAATTTTTCAATTTTTTAATTTGACATTCATGTAAACGTTTAACTGTAAATAAATATGTTATCAACTTCTTTTATTCCTCAAAATTTTTTTAATTTTTTAATTTTAATTTTTCTGTTTCGTTCTATTTTTTTCAATTTTTTAGTTTTCTTCATTTTTTAGTCATTTTTAAATTTTTCTAATTTGACATGAAGTCAAAATTTTAACATAAAATGCAAAAATCATCAATTTTTTTTATTTTCATGTTTTTTTTATTTTTATATTTTTCTTTACATTTATACAACTTGGACATTTTAACATTGAAGTGCAAAAATCATTCATAATCATACTTCATCCAATGTAACATCAAATACGTTGCACTTTCAAAAAATGATCCCCAGCTTATTAGACATATTCTTGTCAAAATACAATTTTTTTAATCGTCAAAAATGTATTTTTCGAAATCTTATGATAAAAAATTAAAGAGTTGGACTGCAAATTTTTCGAAAAATTCTAAAAAAGAGGTCAAAATGGGATACTTTTGTTACGTCAATATAAATGATTTATTCTTAATATTATATTTTTCATTCTTCGGCAATATGCGGTTTTCTTAACTTTAACTAAATTGTCGACTTTTGCCAATTTTGCCGATTTCGCCGAGAACTAGAATACATGCTTGGGGTCCTAGAAGACCTGTACGACCATTTTTGGCCGTATCATAAAAATTTTTATTTTATTTATAGTTTTTCCCCTATAATTAAAGAATTATTTGCTCAGCTTGATACTGACGTTAGGTTGGCAGTCCATTTGAATTTTGAAGTGGGGATGACCTCGGATCAAAATTCTGATGTGCCCAAATTTGAGGTAGGAAGGCTGAGGGGTTAAAATTGTAAAAATTGTTCTTTTTTGAGCCAATCAAAAGACAATCCAACGTCTTATTTCCAAAAACGAATCTCGTAGTTGACCTTTGAAAAGGACTGTTCCTCTACTATCTCCCCTCCAAATTGAGCTAGAAAGTTAAAATTTGTTACGAAGATTTAGTAGGGCCTACAGATGTGCCTTTTGAGTGTTTCGACTTTTCAGACCCATTGCGCCCCTTATAGCCCAAAAATGTTTTTTGGGTGAGCTTTCTTATGTTTTGAGTTTGTTCCTCGCATAACTCTCCTACAAGTAGAGCTAGGAAGTTGATGATATGTTGATTTAGTAGAAGTCCTAGATGTACCTTTTGGTTATGTCGATTTTCCAGCCTCCATTGAACACCCATCCCCTCTCCCCTTTACCACTGATTAGAAAAAGGCGATGTTTTTTTTCAATTCACATAAGTAAAATGTTTCACGCAAATCAGGCTGAAAAAGCATCGTATTTTTTTTCAAATAAGAAATAGAAAGAAAAAATATGAGTATTAGTTAAGTGTGATACGTAACGATGTACATTTTACTGTTTAATAAATTATTCCTTAGGGTCTATTGACTTCAATGCCGGTGATATTTTTGAAATATAATACATACGACATAAGCATTAGATACTCACAACTCACATGACGTGTGACGCGATGTTTAAAAATTGTTTGCTAAACCTTGACGATGATATGTTATCGATGAGTAACTATGAAAGTGTGACTAATACTCGTATAATGGAATTTTCATCAACGATAATTCAACGTAAATAAATTAAAAAATTATCCTATTTTCAAAATTGTAGTTGAGAGTGTAGTCCGATAATTTGACTTGTAAGGGTATATTTGATTAAAATCATTAAACTACATACTTATCGTGTACCTATCTAGCTACCTACCAACCTATCGTGTATGTTGTAAATTGTTTGTATTATCTAGGTATGTTCTATGTACTTAATTTTTTTTTCAATTTTTTCTCTCTTTACTTTTTGCTACATGCATGTGGTTTTTCTATTTTGTTTGAATGGCTTGTTAGGTTTTGACAAAGGACCATGTGACGGTTAGCGTTGACGCTGTCGTTTATTATTGCATTCAAAATCCTTTGCATGCTGTAGTTAATGTGACCGATTATAGGTAAATGCGAAAGCTTCATATGTACGTTTAATTTTAATCCTGGGTAGACTTGCAACTTGTGTTGAAAAAATAGACGTGGATATGAACAAGATTGGCAACTCGTGTTGTCAAAAGTCAATGTGGTTGATTCATGAGTTAAGCAAGTGATTTAGCTTAAATGTATTTATTTTGCTCCCATAATTAGTTTTCAAAATTTAATTTGGTTTATTTTCCGAAAATTGGAAGAAATTCAGCTCGTTTCATCTTCACCTGCTAGCGAAAAAAAGCGTGATTAATAAATACAATTTCTTCTGAACATTTTAGATACGCGTTGCCGATCCAGTTTAAGAAATCCGTATCTATGATTAAAAAGAGCGCAGATAGGTTCTTTTTATTTTTACCAATGAAGATGAGTTGGTGTCATTATGCTTGTCTGCCCAGCATTATATTTTATATATTATGTTAGAGGTGATTCCTTTCTAAAATTTATTTTATCATGCAAACGTTAATAACGAAGATATTTTAGGATTAGGATTTCTAAAACTAGATGTAAGTAAAAATTTCTTCGGTGAATGAACATTTGTGTAAAAGTTTCTGTGACTTTAGTATTTCTTAAAATATAAAAATTAGACTATTATGGTATAGCGTTGACTCTTCTATTTATTACATAGGCCTAGAAGTCTGTGGCAAGGTTATGATCTTTTCATTGTAAAAAAATTTTGCCTGTGTCTCGTTTTAGGTCATTCTAAGGGGTACTTATGAAAAACTGTTTTCATAAATTTTATCATCTTGTTCTAATGTGATTTTTCTTTTCACGTATTTAGTCATTCCACTCGGTTACTTGCCGCAACTACTTTGAGAAATGTGTTGGGTACGCGGAATCTGTCGGAAATATTATCGGATCGTGCTGCCATTACTCATACAATGCAGTCTCAACTAGACGTTGCTACTGATCCATGGGGTATCAAAGTTGAACGTGTGGAAATGTAAGCTTCTGTCGTACATGTAGCGAATTGTAATAGGATAAGTTGCTGATATGAAATTGAGTTAAATTTAATTGCTATATAATTATTCAATTACAGAAAAGACGTACGGTTACCGACACAATTACAACGTGCAATGGCTGCCGAAGCTGAAGCTGCCAGAGAAGCTCGTGCTAAAGTTATAGCAGCTGAAGGAGAAATGAAAGCTTCCAGAGCGTTGAAAGAAGCTTCAGATGTAATTGTTGAAAGTCCGGCCGCCTTACAAGTTGGTTTTTTTTTAAATTTATGTTTTTTTAAAGTCTTATTTGACGTATTTTGGATAATACGTTTGTGTCTTTTTTTTCCCTCACAGCTTCGTTATTTACAAACTTTAAATACGATTTCGGCTGAGAAGAATTCAACTATAATATTCCCTTTGCCAATCGACTTATTGCAAGCGTTTATGCCAGATTTGAGGAAAAAGTAAGCATCGCTTTCTCAGCACATTTCGTTGGATTTATAATTACCGATTGAAGTTCTTTTATCATGTTGTTGTTCATGTTTATAAACGTTTTTCCCTCTTATAAAATATACTGAGCTTATTACAGTGTAGGAATACAACCGTCTTTATCTTCAGAAATACCTTCAACTGATCCGACTCCAACGTCACCGAAACTTCCTTCAAGACCTTTTCCTTCAAAAATATCTCCATCTGATACAATTCCGAAATTACCGAAAATTCCTTCAAGGCCTCCTTTTCGATCAATAGTACCGAATAAAAATAATTCGTGAAATATATGTGTACGTAAAAAATATCGATTGCAAGTTTTCAAAACCGAAACAAAGTGTTTTCTTCCGTTGGTAAAAATTATCTTCCTTATATTCTGTCTTATACGTTATTATACTCGTTTTTACTATTTTCGTATTGTAATAATACTTGTAATGTAGTGGCTTCGTACGTCACAGCGTTTTCATTGTTGTAATGCACTTCGTTATGGTATTCGTTTTTTTCTCCTTTTTTTATATTTTATATGATTAAATACCCACGCACAATTTTTAAACGAGAAGTTACCTTATAAGTGTTTCCGATTGTTTTTCTAACGTAAAGATCTGTGAATAATCTCTCAATGTTGTTTTAAAAGGTGTTAACATAATGGGTACATTTCTCTCTGTATTTGTATTTGTTAACAATTCGTATATCGTTTTATATTACGTACTTGCTAGGAATTGTCTAAGCATTAGATATGAGTACCATTTTTGACCATATTACAGGACCATATAATAATGCACTCGTAGTCTAACTTATTGGAATGTTTATTTTTATGATATTTTTATCTCACTTATTTTCTACGAAATATTTAATTTGATATCAGCGTGAAAATTTCATTTCATCGGAAGAAAGATCTCATGTATTACTTTCATACCGCAAATCTAATTTTTATTTCAATCTTCAACACGCATCTCATATTGTAACATTTATTATGCTTTATAGCCTCCAGGTAGCATTTATGCAGCGTTGCATAATCTAGTACTTAATTAAGTACGTATATTTATTTAAGTGATTTTATAACTCAAATTTCAAAGCATTTAATAAATATTTTTAATTTTGTTGGCCGCATGGCCTTTATTTGATCGGTTCATAATCTCTTTTAAGACTGGATTGTTCTTTGAACTTGAGTCGAGCCCATAGCTCAACTTTGACAATTGACGTGCTGCACGTGTTAAATGTGTTTTCTGGTTTCCTACTCCTTGCAATTTTTAATTTGAAAAATCTACAATTTTCTATTGAAACTGTTATAGAACAATAATTATGCTGAATTGTTGGAAAAATTAGTTCATATTCCCTTGAATGTGGTGTAAAGATAATGAAATAGTGGTAGAAAGATTGATTTGAGATAATTACTGAAATTATGCATCGATGCTGTGAAACAATCATGGCAAATCAAATTTTTAACAGTGACAACTGTCGCTTTCCCCTAATACTGAGAGAGATGGAAATTTTCTATGCAAAATTATAGAGTGCATGATGAAATTGGATTTTTTATATCGCAACATGAAAAACGAATTGAAAATACAAGAACCGCGGGACCAGGTGAAGTAAAAGTGAGGCGTGAGAGCAGGGATGGTACACAAAACCGTAAACCGAAACCCAAAAACCGGAAAAATCGAAAGAACCTGTAACCGAATATAAAGTGCAAAGTGATGGTCACTAATAGCTTATAAATGTAATTTTAAGTAGCTGTATCTTTAATTCTGAAAACTAAAAGTATCAAAAGTGATCGATTCCAAATTAGCATCAAATATGATCTCGCTATATTATCAAATTAAAAGATAAAAACCAAAACTAAAAAAAATTAACCGGTTTTTAAAACCATAAAAATTTTTTTTCAAGTCAATACTGTTCCCCAAAACCGAAACTGAAACCATTATTAACTAATTTATTACATTCCTGCTTGAGAGTGGAACGCAAAGAACAGAACGATTTTAAAAAGAAAGAAACGGATGAGAACGAAACACTCTTCACTTGAGAAGATACGATAAACTTTTGGAATCAAACAAAAATGAAACAAAAAGGTTGAGAACGAATGGGAACTAGTCAATTGGGAAAAACTCTGAAAAAGTTCGGGAAATTCAACGTTGGATCTACGATTGAAAAGCATATTTTCGTTCTAAGCTAAATTTATTGCTTCAAATGACTAAACTGCAAATTAGGGTTTAATTAACCAACCACTGTATCACTGAAAATTTGAATTATTTGTAAAGATAAAAACAGAACATGACGAAATTCAAGTTGTTAGAGGGATCTGATCGGAACGAGGAAAACTAATTATTTCTAACAAAAGAGAAGAACGAAGAACGATTAGGATGGATACATCAATGCTATTTTGAAATTTGGGAGCGGAACAGAACTAAATAATCGTTTTGGTCTCGAGCTTTGAGTAGTAGTGAAATTTTTGAAGAATTCAAAAAAAGTGTTCTTTGAAACTTTATGAAAAGAAGAGAAATGAAAGTTTAGATGATCACAGATGGGGTGTTGGGAGTTGAAATGATGGGATTGATAATAATTAAAATCACTATTATAGTAATGAAAAAAAAAAAAAAAAAAAATGAAAAACTGAAATTGAGATTGAAAAAGTTTAGTTTCAGTTTTTTCGTTTTGGTATTGGTAATCAGTTTCAGTTATGGCCATTTCTAGCTTCTTCAAATTTTAATTTCAGTTTCAATTTCTGACAATTTATATTTAACACACAACAGTTTGAATTCAATGTTCTTCCGTTTTTACTGGTAATTCTCGTTATTTTCACCATCATACAGCGCCATCTATCGTAAAAGGCGACGTCTCATTCTTTAGATTACTTTACGAAAACGCAACATAACGTTACCAAAGAAGGGTGGTAAAAAAGCATGAATTTGAACTAAACCGAAACAGAAACGATTGAAATCGTTATAACGATTTTAACACATAACTCTGTAATGAAATACTTTGGGTGAGCATAACATAACTGTAACTATTTTATTTTCATTTTCACTTATATTTTTGCTTAAAATATGACGTAGTAAGGTAGCATTGCCACAGCTACGCTAATAAATAAATGGAATGAAATCGAATGAAAGAAGAACAATAGTTTTGAATCCCTGGTGCTGGGCTCCAAAGTTCAAACAGTGGAATGTATCGTATTTAGGTATAACTTATAAGAATCTGCGGACATACTCATCCTGATTAAACTATGAGAAGCGAAATCCTTACAAAACAGTAGTATTTTCTTGAAATCTTGCTCATGAGGTGTAAATGTGACACTTTTGTGAGCATCAGGGTGAACTTTAGTAATTTCACCATGTTTTTGGGACGGTGATGTACATTTGTGAGCTCTCATAACTTTGAATCATGGCAGATCGGGTTGTTTCATCTCGTTGCTACGAGTATTATAAATTTGACACAGACCAACGGCAGAGACCAGAGAAAATGTGAGATACGAGATGAGAAATTTCCCTAAAATGATGTATACATACCACACAATATCCGACATCTTATTATGTAATTTTAGATATAATTTCAGGAAGATAAGTTTCTTTTATCTTATCGTATCGTATTTTGCATTTATTCTTCACTCGACTTTACCTGATACCTTTACCCAGTACCTCTACTAATAATGGTATTCAACATATATTTTCAACTACATACCTATGTACTGTAGTTTTGATTTTGCTCGCTGATTTTTTTTAATCATTACGTTTTCAACAGGTTTTCAAGTATATGATTGAATTTCAGAATGTTAATTTATAGCTACCTACTCGATTTATTTCGATTAAAAAAAACGAAGTTCATGATTCTGCATGATTTTTTCACTTCATATCGTGAATAATTGTTAGAACTCGTTTTTTAAATGATAGCCCTAATTCAGATACCCATACGATTTTTAATTCTATAAATTATATTTAATGATGTCACGTTATTCTTTAATTTTCTAATTGATCGTCAGTTCATGCAGAGACTAAGGTTTACAGATTTATTTCATTTACTCTATTCGGATATTATATATCAAGATTTAACTACACTTACCTAATTACCTTTAGATACCTGGCTTGTATGAATTTTACTCGGATTAAGAGACACCTAAGAGAGGCCATTTAATGAGCTAATTTGAATGGAATTTATTATTGATAAAATGATTATCATATACAATACTTATTAGTCTATGTGAATTATTTTATGTATTACTTACACGAAAATAACTTACTTCAAATCGTAAAAAATTCATTCATAATGATTACCTGTATAAACTTACTGATTATGTTGGTAGCTACTTCGGAATTATAAAGTTGCGAGAATTCAAAGGTTGTAAGTAAAACAATTCAGTGACCTGTATGCTCATAAAACGCATGCATTGGTTAGGTAGGTATATCAATTTATCAAATTATTCTTTCTATCGATCAATAGGTAATGAAAAGCTCGCGAAATATTGTCACGAAAATTTTAGGTTTGTACCATATGTAATTGTGCAGTACTTGGTAATTTAATTTTTAAATAATTCATCTATAGGTATTCGTCAATTTGTATTTATAGGTACCTGCTTATTATACGACTTTCTGTACAATTACTAAATTCTTAAATTACAAAATGAACGAATTTGATGTTTTTTTTTGTTTTTTTACGGTATGGTATTACAGTATTTCACCGTCTGAAAATGTTTTATTAGTCAGTTTGAATTGCACTTGTGAGATTGTACATACTACTTCAGTTTTAAAATTGCTTTTTGATGTGAAGTACATTGTAAAAAGGTTGCCGCTGTATAAATCTAGGAAGGTATAATTTAAACATGAACAACTCATTCAACATGAATATTATCCATAGATTTGCCTAAGATTAACTTCATAACTCTGAATCGTTTATAATGGATTTAGATATTTTTAATTATTTGAAACATTATTTACTTATTTACATGAAAAATAATTGACAGGATCGTTCTCACTGGAAATCAGCGATGGGTAATGTGGAAAAAAAGAAATTCTTATTAGGTATGTTGAAAATGAAGTAGCTTTTGTTCGTTTTTATTATCAATATTTTTATTTGTAATATTTTATTTATTAATTTATTCTTGAAAACGGTTTCATTTTTGTATACAAAATTTTTATAATAATCCTAGTGTTCAATTTATCTAATTTGCATTAAGTTGAAAAAATACATTAGCAATAATTTATCAATAAATAAATCGTACAAATCGATAAGTACTTCGTGATGGGAACCGAACCAAGTGCCAATAGTGCGCCTGCATGCTGTAGAGTAGTATGCAACCATTTCGACAACACATCCATTTTTCTGAAACAGGCCCAAGAACGGTGTTACCAACATAATGAAATTTCTCACACATACAGGTATGTCTGGTGACACATCTGCTAAAACAACGGTATATATGATGTTAAAGTGGTTGCATGCCCTTGTATTGACGACAGGCGTGCTATCAGTCGGATCCGCACTTGGCACTGGGCACTTGGTGAGGTTCCCTTGTTAGCAGATGGTATGTCCCTTTACTGAAAAATTACAAGAATTACCTGCAAATGCAACTAAGGCCTTGCCTTGCATTTATCACATAGTACATATAATGCCTACAAATTTCACGATGATTTTCAACGAATAATTGAAAATTCCTTTTACCTTAAATTTTCTCCACCTTGATGCTAAAATTTTAAATACATCCGACAGTAGTAGTAGTTCTCAACACTGTTACAATAGCCCTACCGAAGTATTTCAGTTCGATAAAGATAATAGATCTGCCCTTCTGTGCATAGATTATAGTAAGCAAATGGATTTTTATTTCGAAGTAAAAAAATGATTTTCATTTAGTCGTAAAAATAAGGTCAAGTTAAACAATGCATAAAATTATTCAATTACAACGCTGGGTAGGGTAATAAAACGTCGGAACACATCAGAAACTATTCAAAATTATCGTGGCCGATTCTATTTCAGAACATTTCAAATATTTGCTGAAATTACAAAAATTGTACAAATATTAAATCGGGCTTAAAATTATTCGGATTTTTTTGTGAAACATTGCTTATGGGTATATTCTATACTTTTTTTTTACATTCAAGTTTAAACTTTATTCAGGGTAACGCTTGCGTATAATTTATTGCAGTAGGTCTATAGTCTGTTTCTCCAAATTCATGATCATTTTCAGATCACGTTTTCTTCAAGAACATCAACCAGTGATTTTAAAATATGTTGCCGAATCACTCTTTTCACGACGAACAATGATCAATTCCTTTTGTAATCTTTTTATTCCAATAAGTTTTAGTTTAATGACGCGTGTTCAATTGATTTTGGGGCTCCCTTAGAAAAATAAGAAATTTTCGTGTTGAAAATGTGAGGTTGGCAACTTGTTTCTACGCATTTTCATTTTTCAACATCTCCAATTGGTGTTTCTAGAAATAAGTTGCCAACTTCGCAATTTTTTAACTCAAAAATTCTCATTTTTCTAAAAGTTGGAGGGGGTGTTAGAATCAATTGAACATGTTGTAAATGAGACGCGTTTTGTGGTTAGGGGGCTTCAGATAAAAACCACTTTTGTTTAGAAAAGCAAAAAAAGAAAACAAAGAGGAACGAATTACGATTTTTTTTCATTTTTTGGTAGTGGAGATAGTGAACTTCTTTTTTTTAGATACTGAGCGGTTTTTTGATAGGTGTTGATTATTTCTTGTCGAGAAACGATGTTTTGTGACGCAATTGGTCTTCACCCTAAACCCCCTAATCGTAAAACGCGAGACAAATATGATTGAGCCTAGAAAGTATTTTTTTTAATTGTGGAGGTTTATATTTTTACATAGGTTTTTTTTCAATGTAATCTTATCCTGAGAGTTTATATAAATTTCATCATTTTTTACTTTTAAAAATTGGAAAATAAAATTATAGACATTTATAAATACATATCTCATAATATGATGAATCTTAAAAAATTGAGCAAGAAATTCTTTTTCTTTGCGTTTAGGAAGGTGGTAAAAAATGGCGACAGTTTGTTTGTAGTCTGCTATTATCGTTTCGGAGGTATAGTCTGGTTCAGTTCAGTTCACTTAAATGTCTTGTCAGTTATTGTCACTTGGAAAAAAGTAAACAAATGCTCAATAGCTCATTTTAAGATGTCTGAAAATGGTCAAATTAAAATATCCTATTGGCTAATCAGCATTTGTTTACTTTTTTTTTAGTGATAAGCTAAATAAAACAAACTGTAATTTCTTATCACTGTATTTAAAGTTTGAATGGGAAAATGAGTTTTTATTTTCTATAAAGCAAGTAGAAGCATTGTATGAATTTCTTTTTTTTTTTTAAGTAATATTTAGAATATAAAATTATCATTCAAATGACATAACATTCTTGAAATTTTGTGCAGTACAATAGGTTATCATCTTATAAATAGAGAAAATTAGCAAAGAAAATGTTAGGTTATTCAGATTTATTGATAAAAAGGAAAGATTGGCTTTAAGAAAAAAGTGAAAGTTGAAAATACCTTGAAAAGAGGAATATTTAGGCCATTGAAAGTAGGCTTACTTTGCTCGTTATTTTGGTTTTTGAAATAATTTAAAGAAATTGCATCAAAATGTTCCAATAATTTAATTGTTCTTAGTTGGACATTTTCATTGGTTTTCAATGTATACATAAGTAGATAACATATGTTCGGTTTTAACATTTGAACGTTAACATTCTACAGATTTAAATTCTAATTGAAAAATTAAGCAGATTCTAGCTAAAAGCTAGATAATTCCAACACTGTACTTCGAATTGCTTATCTTCAAATACGTATTATTACCACGATAGAAAAGAAATTGCTCGCGTCTTGCTTATCATCATTGCACTTGATTGCAATCAGAACATCGTTTACCTTTGAAATAAACTTGAAACTATTTCACTGACTAAGCTTTCTTGATAGAATAATATGTACGAAACAACATTATTTTAGAATCTCTCATCGGAAACTGGTATTCAAATATTACACTTTTGGGCACGCGGTACATATTTTCTTCCGAATCTGATACAAACTCATCTTGTTTGTGGTTGAAATTATTGGCAATAAGTAGGTATTTAAAATTCATTAATTAAGCTGTCAAGCATTCGACCATCAAAAGTACGACGACAAATAAAGATGAACGGTAAAAACCTTGATATACTTTTCATAATCTAAAATCTGACCATTAATTTAGATGTAGCTATAATAAGGATCATGCTGAATTACATTATCTTCGATCGTATCGTATTTTGCCACAAATGAGGCTTTTCAGTTCTCGTCTACTTAATTAAAATTCGCAGGTAACAAACAAAAAGATAAAAAAGTATCATCGAATGATCTTCATTTGACGTTAACGTAACGTATTATCATCAGCAACGTGTACATAGTATATACCTGTTGTAAGTACATTATGCTGTAGGAAATATTTCAATTTTTGAAAAATTTCGTTATTCTCGCATCTAGCTGTAGTATACTACAACATTGCTGTACATTTTTCCAACGTGCGTATTACGTTGTTTTTCGCGTTGGTCGGGTCTTTCGTCAGCCGAAATTATGTTCACAGCTGTTTCGAATAATAAATTTCATCAACGATAAGGTGTTGGTGTAAAAAAAATGAGCGTAAATAGATGCCACATTTATTCGCTAATCGCTATCGCAGGTACCTACCTGAAATGCATTATTTTATAGAAAGGAAATCAAGTGTACTCGTGTGTGGTTATCTGAATTGCATAATTACCGTTATTAATGTATTTGTTTTGCATGATCGATACACTTACTTTGGTATAAATTCGAAGTATTCGCATTACTAATACCTTTGATGATGAGCCGCGTATGAGCTTGGTATTCCTAGTAGAGCTAGAAGTACTCATAGACTTCTCTGATTAGGTGTATACTTACTCATGTACCTGCTACCTATTTATAATTTGGAAGGTGACTTTTTTTTCCATTTTAGAATAATGAAAATAGATACGATGACGAGTACGAATAAAATACCTACCCTACGCAGATACCTTTTTCAAGCTCGACCAACTTAATTTTAGCGAATGTTTCATTTGTTACTTCCGTTGGCGCGAGTCGAAAAACATCGCGTGGTTTTTCAATTTGTAAAATTTGACGCGTTTTCGTCGATATTATTAGAGGAGAAAAATGACCGAAGGAAGAAGGAATGTTGGTCACATCATATACTCGCATCATACCTTTACGTAGGTACCTGACATAATAATATTTTAACGTAACGGGTGGTATACATATGCGACAGTTATGATCGTTGATTCGATCAAGTACACGTTCAGTTTCCTGGCGTAGGTAAAATTCGCAGGCACAACTGACGACGACGACGTCGTTTGAACGTGTGCATATCGTTCTCCGTGTCCTCAGGCGTCTAAACTGTATTCGCGGATTTAAAGGTACCTCTGAATTCGCTATCAATCGCTTCAACTTTGTCAGTTACATTTGTACAATCGCGAATTAAATTATTTTAAATCGTAAAGCCGGTGTCTGTGCGATTCGCTTATCATTTAATACTTTTCGCGCACCGAATCGTTTATCGTTTTAGGCATAGGAGGTAATTAAAATATATAGGTGAGTTTTAATATTTTTTTGTAATTTTATTTTTTTTTTATTTTTTTTTTTTTATATAATAATTATTACTATTTTGATAACGTTTAGTTGAATATTTTAATCAAAACTGACGGAAAAAAATCAAGTCTTTAGCATTTATTTTCCAAATTCCAAGTTACTTATGGTATATACGTCGATTACACTGATCGGATTTAACTACGATTTTTATTATTTGTTTGGAATAATGTACTTCTTACTTCTTACACTCTTATATTCGTAGACGGTACTTGCTTTATACACATTATGCGAATCGAGTCGCGCCAATTTCAAAGACGTGGAAATTTTATCATTGTATAGTTTGTCGTGTATATCCTGAGTATCTTCTATTTCGACATTTTTTCTGCCACAACCGATAAAAAGAAAAAATTCTTTGTATTTGACCGCGACATATCGCTTCTTTTTAAACATGAACTGTACCACTCTAAAACGTAAAGAATTCTAGTCTCGAGTACTCGAGATAATTTCGACGATGGAGCTTTTTTAATTTAATGCACTTTAATCGAAATTCATTCGAGAACTTGTCATCGGGCGAGTAACTTGGATTATATTTCATTTCTCACGTATAATGACTGGTGGTTACCAAGGTCCACAAAAACAGAAAGAAAACATGGGTAATGTATTTCCTAGTTGATTTAATTATTATTTTTTCATTTTTATTATTAAATTGTTAAAACGATGTGATTTCAAGGGCTGGATTTTATCAATGAAACGAGTAATTTTTTTATACATATATATATCTTGTAAAACGATTTTTTATTTTTTTTTTTTTTAATTTCCAACGATGAAAATAAATTTTTGCATTAAATTGACGAAATTTTCTAGCAATATAAGGTATCCATAATAACCTTGTAAAGATCGAATAATTGATCAGTTATAAAGTATTAGATTACATATTTAAAAAATTCAAATTTCGACTTTTTCTCTTAATTTTAAATTTTATTCTCAATTATTTGTAAGTATTTTCTTGAACAAAAATTATCACACGATCGAATTGTACATTGTGATTGAAATCTTGCATCTTGATTCGATTCGTTTTCGTCATTAAAAGAAATAAATAACGAAATGTTGTATATTTTCCGACTGAAATCTCATCCTTCTAATAGATATATTCCAACGTGAAATTTTTATTTCAAAAATTTACAAATTTTATACGAAAATGAATAACTTGTTGCTTAAACCTAATAAGGTCTATACGCATGAAAAATCGTGTCTAGTATTTTTTTTTACAGTTTTTATTTAAAATATAATCAACGTACAAATAAAACGGCGATTTATGCCCAGAAACATCTGGGCAAGACATCGACTCGTAATTTTTTTTTTTTTTTTTTTTTTTCAATAAAACGAATATTTTTCGTGACTGAAATTTCTTTCATTATTTAAAAAAAAAACGACTGGTTTTTATAACGTATCAAAATTTGGCAACTTAGCAACTATATGACTCAAAATCAAGTAGGCAATTATTATGTTAACATTTTTCTAGATTTTTTTTGTTGCAAATTTCGGTATTAGAAAGAAATGAAGGAGTGTAATTATATGATGATTAATAATATTAAAATCACGTTATCTATTTTTCTTATGTTATTGAATTTTTTTTGGCGAAGTGAAGTAAACGATGATTTTTTTTCTCGTGTAAATACTTTAGTTGTATGTTTGTGTATATTACGATGTTTCATTTTTAAAAATTTATAATTTCTTTCCAATAAGACAGAAAGTTGTTGGGGGAAAAAAAAAAAAAAAATGTGTACTTACGGTGAAATTTATTCTTTATTGCAAAATTTTCTCGTATTTTCATCATAAAATTACTATTAATACTTTTTCATGCAAGAAAAAAGTGATAGAATGTTAATTTTAAAGAATCACCTTAACTACTGACTGACGCGTTCTCACTTTAGCATTTGTGCTTAGAGGTAGACTACGTCATCGCTTAAAATGATGCAATTTTATTTAAAGCTGCAGTATTAAAATGTAGGTAGCTAGGTACTTAGTCTTATCAATTATTTAATTTTTAGTACCCGAAGATTAGTTGACGGGTTTGAAGACGTATATTTTTAAGGAAAAACACTCATATCAAAGTTTCAATTCTTACCATTTTTAGCACTTGTTGTCTACAATT
Source organism: Ferrisia virgata (assembly GCA_900060175.1). Taxonomy (NCBI): domain Eukaryota; kingdom Metazoa; phylum Arthropoda; class Insecta; order Hemiptera; family Pseudococcidae; genus Ferrisia; species Ferrisia virgata. The sequence continues at coordinate 38,990 of FIZR01022289.1, forward strand.
TCTTCATACACCACTTTTAAACTTGCCAATATATATGATACTAAATATGACGATTCAATTACCACCCTCCAAAAAATGGTATAAGATTAATCTGTGAGTCATTCAGTTTTTCGAACTGTAAAGTTGTGTGCAGTAAATGTGAAAGCGTCTACAAAAAGTTATAAAGTCAAAATTTTCAGAAAACGTTCCATTACTTAAAATTAATGAAATAAAATCTCTTTCAAATTATATTCCATCATTTTGAATGATGAGTTGATACCTATTTTACTTATAATAATCTTGAAAATGTTTATAGACATGAAAATCATTGGAGTTGAAGAATTCACCGAAAGCAATAAAATATGGCGTATGCTTTGCGCTGAATTCTTAGGAGCGTTCTCGTTACTATTTTTCGGCTGCGGTACGATTATGTTCGTCGAAGGAGCAGTATTGGTTGTTCAAGTAGCCTTAACTTTCGGGTTGACCATCGCAGTTCTAGCGCAAGTACGTACTAATTTAATATCCATCCATACGTACCTAGACCTACACGTTATCGAAAAATTAATTCAACGATAGTATACCTGTAGCTTAATGAAAGGTGAAGTTGAAGGTATATTTCTTAATACTTCGGATAGAAAAATTTTTACAATCGTGTGCTCGTAAATATACGCACTTTATCGTACTTTATTGGCTCATTGATGAAGATGATTATGAGCCAATTTTACGGTATAGCGTTTATTATAGTGTAATATATATGTGTATGTAACCTACGTATACTGATGAGTACCTAACCTATGTGGAATATGGATACTGTTTATGCAAAATCATCAATGTTTGGGTGTTCGCACTCGCATCATTATGGTTTCGGCGAAATTATTCTGAATGTCAAGGTCTTTCATGTAGTTTAGAATGAAGTAATTTTCTTCGTGTAACTCTTTCTATACCTACGAAAATTGATATGACAATATTAACAGCCATTTAAGCCCCGAGCTTTAATATTATCTCATCGTGAGTACTTACTACTTACTTAAGCGTAAAATTTATAACCGTGAATTTTTTTTCTATTTCAATTATTTATTTTTTTTTTTCAAATCAACTAATAAAAAAGTCATTAAATATAACCACACATTTACCACGATTAAAACAGTGCTAAGTAATCGAATTAAGCTTACGTTTAGTGTCGTATTGGCACGTAGGTAGCACTAGCAAGAGTTTGATGATTCGTACGTAGTAATTGGCATTTTTAAAAACAAAAAACTATCGCGAAACCGGATTCCTATAAATCGAAGTGACCTAATAATACAATTTATTGCGGTGCTCTTTGCATAAAGACAGGTGAATTAAATAACGATAAAAAATATTAAATCATATCCCGTGGCGTAGGATTAAAATACTGTCGCATCTCTCAGCGAAGGTTTATACTCTCATCTTCAATCATCACCCTGGACCGATATGTTTAATATAAAATTTGTAGATATGGTGGCGAATCGACGACGACGACGACGACGAAGATGTTTTAAAAAAGCTTATAATAATTCATAATAATTCGGTACCGTTTAATATTCTAATTTGTAGTTTTCCTTTTAAACTAGGTAGCCCGTAGCCACTTAGCTAGGTACTTCCTTTCTATTACATAGAAATAGCTTGATATGTATTTACGAATATTACGAGTAGCTAGGTACTATCGTTTCGGATTTACTTATTCGTGAGCTCTTCTGCTGATAAACATGATGTAAGTGGTGCTTTAAATGAGGTTAGAAATTTTTTAACCTTGTAAAAAAATATTGTCAAGGATATCGCATCTGAAATGGATACTTATTTGAAGATTTTGGTCTTTACTTATACTGCTACTTGGTTCGATGAAAACTGAACGAATGAAAATGGGATCAATATTTAATTGGGAGATACTTTTGTTCAAAATTTGAATAAGAGTGAAATCGCAAAAGAAACTTTGCTACGGATCTATTACAATAGTTGAAGAATAGGGAGATTTTTGTTTATTTTTTAGCCTTAAAACCCCCTGTTTCTCATGGTTTCCCTCTTAGAAGATAAGTACGTAACGTTAAAATTTGCCATAAATTCGCTAGCTTTACTCCAGAATACACTTTTTTGATAGCACATCCACGCCGTCCCTACCATATTTACAAAAAAATTTATAGAAGCAAAATTGCAGGAAATTGAGTCTACTCCAAGTTGTTATATAACTTTTGTCGTGTTAAAGCTATTATTTACGGAGGTATACTGAAAAAACAATTTTTTGTGGGTCATATACTTCATAAAAAAATCTTAGATGGAATTTTTTTTGGCTTTTATCCAAACTGACTGAGCCAATAAGTACATATTTCGACGAAAATTCTGTACCCCTAGAGCAAATATTTTAGGGAGGAGAGGTAAAATGTTTGTTTTTTTTATTTATTTTTTTTCGTCAATTGCTGGTAAAAATTTCGTACTTTGAAAAGTGGATTTTAAAAAAATCACAAAAATCTTGAAAAATTGAAACTATTTTTCAAAATTTTTGCACAATTTTTTCACCGCGAGTTATGGCATTTCAAAATTTTGAACGACCATTTTGTGGTGAAGGATCAAAAGTACTATGGAATTTTTTTCTCAGAAAATATATACCTACTTTTCACTTATAAATATGCCATAAAAATTTCAAAAATGTTGTATACTGATGGAACATTATCAAAAAAATAGTAGACTTCTGCTTGTATTGAGTCCGTGCAATTACATCTTTCTCTTCACGACTCTCTCGTGGGAAGTGCCATGTTCACCGGCTTTATGTTTCCTGTAAGAGAAACGAAAAAAATTCAACGTTTTCTCGGTTCAGCTACCTTGGGTGGCACAAAGTGCACACTTTCTTTGAGTTTGAGTGAAATCCGAAAAATTTTTCTTGTCTTCTCAGTAGAAAACATACAAGCCTACAAATGTAAGGTCTACTGCAGGGTAAAACTTTCGAATGTTTTGAATGAGAAAATTTTTTTGTAACCGTATTTGAACTTGAAATAATAGACCCTTGTACCACTTTTTTCTGGAAAATAAAAAAATCTCAATTTTTGTTAACTGCAACTTTTCAACACACTGGTAGGGGGTGAAAAGGGGTCTCTGATCGAGATGCCAATGGTTCGAGTGAATGCAGAAACTCAAGTAACGCTTTTTTAGCTCTGTGGCCAAGGTTATACATCATTTTTAGGAAATGTAGGTAAATGGTGAAAACTACGTTTCTTTAGAAAATTACTCTTTTATGAGGACCCATAGCCATCCTCTTTCAGCTAAAGATAAAAAATTTTGTAATGTAAGTTTTCAACTCAAAAGTTATTAGGGTGGAACGGTGAGCCAAATTTTGCTTTTATTTGGAAATCTAAACGAGTTGGTAAAAATTTCAGCTTCCTAACTTAATTTTTTAAACTTGCAAAACTAACTCAAAGTTGAATAATTCAAAAAAATTCGAAAAATTTTTTTTTGAATCTTTTTCCAAAAATGGAATTATTACCTACACGTATTTATTTTATATCCAAAATTATCCATTTTTTTCAATTATGGAGGAATTTTTTGAGAAACATCTCCCCCCCCCCCTGAAATGGGTGTAGGAGATCAATTTAAATGCAACATTTGAATTTTATCATTCATAGCTGATTTTTCTGAGGTACTCAAAAATGGTCATTTTTTACATATTTTAAAATAAATTTGTTAGAAATAGAAAAAAAATGCATCTCTAAAACAAAATTCATCAAAAAGAACCACATTTCATTTATTTTAGCCCGCCAAAAGCAATTTTTTCATTTTTTTTCAATTATCTGTACTCGAAAACTCATCTTGAATGAAAAAAGTTAAGGTAGATTTATTTGAGCCATTTCAATATGATTTTACTGAAAAAATTCTAGTGATGTAAATGTAAAAAAAAGTCTTGAAAAAATGCAAAAAATTTTTAAGCACCGCTGAAAAATTATCGGTGGGAGATAAAATTTGAAATATTGCGTTTAAGTATATAAAATTGATATCACACATCAATTTCAGGAGGATGTTTCTCAGGAAAAAAAGTATCGTGAAAAAACGCAAAAGTGACATTTTTTGAAAACCTTTAAAAAAAGAAAAATGGTGAAAATTTGAGAACAATGTTAATTTTGGGTATGTTGAAAATTTTTGTCGCGTGTTACCGAAGATGTAGTACCTACCTAAACCTCCTCAAGCATCAAACAGACAACTGCAAGCTCAGAGGGAAAGATGGAACAAGCAACGCGTAGTTGTACTCGTTGCACAATTTTATTGTAAGATTTGGTCTCATTTTTGACAATTCTAGGTCCGAGGATGTAAAGCGCTTTGTGATATACTTTCTATACGAGTAGTATTTACTACGTATGTACCTATATTATGATTTCTAATAAAAGCAAAATTCTGTTCACCCAAATAAGTAATAACCACCTCAGTGAGTTTGGTTAAAATCCAAGGTATCCTAATGTTATAGACACTGAAACTGAAACACCACGATGGAAATATCTTGCTCCAAGAGTAAAAAACAACGGTTTAGAGTTCCGCTTGCTTTTCACTGTAGTGGCGCTGTTCACTAATTCTGGTTCCATGGTAATTGGTCAGAAGTTATTCTTTCTCTAGATAGAAATCTAAAAGAAACTACGTCTTATCTACATCTGAGATCTTAACCAATCAGACTTGGGAGCTGGTTGAACAGGAATTAGTGAACAGCGAGCGCTCCTACTGGAGAAGTTTTGAGTAACTGCGAACAAAAAATTTCCGTAATCCCTTTGCCACTGTACCCGCTGATTTCCATCTAGGTGTTTCAGTGTCTGTACACAATACACACGTCGATTGGGGGGTACATCTAAAAAGTATAGACATTATAAGTATCCATACTAGGTAGCTGAATCTGCTTATTCTTCATTTTCTCTTCCCAAGAATACAGTCATCACTTGAAAGATAAACTGCAGTTGAAACACTTTCACTATCACGTTTGGAAATTCGTTAATTCGAATTAATTTTTAATCGGTGGAAAAGAAAAAAACCAGGAGTTACCTGCTACCTGCGTATAGGTATAATAATCGACTACTGACGCTGACATGTACCTTCACATAGTACATCTACATACATAGACGTGTACACAGAAGACGCAGTCACGATTTGGGATAATAAGTTTCGAAGTTTTAAACGAATTACGAATTTTTATTACATCTACTCCGGTTTTTACTGCACACATTACGCAGATAGGTAAATTAAATGGTAAACAGTGAATACGAGTACGTACTCGTACATAGCTATAGCAGTTAATAACCATTATGAGAGTGGTTTTTTTTCTCTCCCCTCTAATTTGTACTTTCTCAGCCGAGCAATTGACAAGTTAGGTATTTTATAAAATTGAGTCACGTCCGGCATAGGCATTTACTCGTAAATATAATTACCGGTAGGCTGTGGCGGCAACGTACCAGTGCCATGGTTATTTTTAATATTACTTTTCATTTTTTTTATTTTATCAATGAAAGTATATAAAAATTTTCACGGATAAAGTTTGCGAATGAACGTTTGTCATGCGATTTCAACGACCGTGAGCATCCTATGTTTACACGTAGACTTACCAACGAGTACATTCTATTCTATGACTACGAGTTCGAGTGTATTCTCGAATGGCAATGTGGGTGATTTTATACCTATATAGATATACCTACACTCTACAATCAGGGGGTAATTTGTGCTAAAAGCTGAATCACGTATCTGTTTGACTGATTAAGTATCATTTATCTTATACGTGTGCTATAAATATCAGTACGGTTCTGTTTTTGTATATCATTCTACTCGTACGTCTACGTATATTATTGGCGCAAAATATAAGTTTTACAGCGTTGAATTGTTTGCTAAGAGGAGCCTATTTTACAGGATCTAATAAGTATCAACATTTATTCTTAATTTCTTACCGTTATAGGTGGATAGGCTGCTGTTTGGTAGGCATTAATGCAAGAAAAAATCGGGTTACATTTTTTACGATGGTGTTTTCTTCACCTTTAGCTGCGTTTACTGCACGAATATGATATGAGCTAATAAATTTATTAAAAAAAAAAAATACATATATATATACATTGTACACTGGTTTATTGGTAGGTAGTCTAAATGAATCAAATCTCGATTTTCGAGTCATCGTTGACGTTTACAATGACTCTTGAAAAGGTCGTAAAAAAAAAAAAAAAACGAAACAAGTGTGGTAGCAAACGGTTTCTTGTAAGTATATGATTTTTGTAACCGGTAAGCGGCATCTTTTATTTGAATGATTACAGATCGCTCCTGTGCCATAAATATTAAGAGTTGTCTTCTTGTCCTCGCACGTATATAACAGCGTGAAATTACGTCACGTATTAATTTTACCTGTATCGAACTCGGTGTAGCGAGAATTATCATTTTACGTCAATTTTTTAACATTGAATTATTCGCAGGGGTTATTTTCATTTCCTAAAAAAATTAAAAATCGTTATTTTATTCGTATTTGATATTTATAATTGCATGCAGGAAAGAGAATATCTATATGTAGACCTATTCTGTGAGATAAGTGCGCGTCATAAAATTATTTTTTTCAATTATACTCGATGCATGGTAAATTATACATAAGCTGATGAGAAGTTTTAATCGATTTTATTCACGAGTTAACGTCAAAAGGATTAATTCAATTTGTGAGAAATCAATCAAATCGCGAATACTAAGATATTTACTCACTCGACGGATAAATTCATTTTAATCGCATTGACGTTATAGATTACGAACTTAATTCTTAGGATTTCTTTCGTGCATCAAAAATACCCTACTTAATCTTTTACACCGTCGGTTGCATCTGTCTGCTTGAGATGATCGAAAATTTTATCAAAAATTCGAAGTAAGCAGTTGAAAGATCAACGTGTTGGAGTATTTTCTTGCTTATAAAAATTGAAGGTTTATATTATTTACAACGATTTTAAAATTTTTGAGACAGAATAGATCGAGAGGCGAAACTGAAAGGGCAACCATCTTCCCTAGCTTCGGAAAACCATTGAGAAAGTTTGCAAATGCGGCAAAATTGAAAAAATCCACCGACATATTCAGCCAAAAGATGAAAATCTGACAACTTTTTTATCGGTACACAACATAAATCATACAAATATTTCATGTCCCACTCCCACCTATAGACACTGATACATTAAGATGGAAATCTCCTGCTTCAGAGGTAAAAGGATTACAGTTTGGAGTTTCGCTTATTTTCTCCTGTAGAGGCGCTCTTCACCAATTTCAGTTAGCAACAGCCATTGGTCAGAAGATAGACATTGAAACACCAAGGAGTGATTTTCCTGCTTCGGGGGGGTAAAGGGATCACGGTTTAGAGTTACACTGTAATTCCCTGTAGAGGTGCTGTTCAGCGTTCACTGATTCTGGCCCAACGGTCATTGGTCAGAAATTATTCTTTCTCTAGATGAAAAGCTGATAATTGGAAAGGATTCATTTTTTCTCCTGATAGAAATCTGAAAGAATCTACGTCTGAGATCTTGACCAACTGAAATTATGAGCTGGTTGAACAGGAATTAGTGATCAGCACTCTTAACAGAGTAGTCTCGAGGAACTCTGGTCCAAAAATTTCCAAAATCCCCTTACCACTGTATCCGCTGATTTTCAGGGAGTTGTTCTTTTTCTAGATAAAAATCTGAAAAAATCTATGTCGTATGTGCATCTGAGATTTTAACAAATCAGAATTCGGAATAGGTTAAACACGAATTAGTGATCAGCGCTCCTAATGGAGAAGTCTTGAGGAACTCTGAACAAAAATTTCCGTAATCCCCTTATCACTGTAGTCATCATATTCGAGGTGTAAAGTACCTTTCAAGTGTAAGTTTTCCTATAAATTCTCGGTAATTTACCAATTACCTACCTTCTCCACTTTAAATTTTCACAATTTTCACAGAAATTCATAAATTTTCGGCTATGGAAGTCCCCACAGCTCACCATTACTGTGTATAAGTTGGACAAAATTGTTTGAAAACGGCCGAAAACTCCCGACATGAATTTGGGTATTTCATAATTTGCAATTTTCAGTAAATTTTGAACTAGTCACTTCTGCATGCTGCTAATGCATATTTCAAATTCATATTTCAAAGAAACTGGTATGAATGGTTACTACTACTGTTAAAAATTTATAAATTTCTTAAATTTTTGTGAAAGTTTCGGTAACTTTTCGCAAGTTTCCTAAAAATGAATTTCCGGGAATTTTACATTCCTAACCCAGACCCACTGATTATCATCCTGGTATATCAGTGCCTATGGTCAGAAGTTATTCTTTTTTTAGATAAAAATATAATAGAATCTACGTCATATGTGCATCTGAGATCTTGACCAATCATAATTCAAAGCGGGTTGAACAGGAGTAATCAGCGCTCCCAACGGAAAAGTCTTGAGGAACTCTGAACCTAAAATTTTCATAATCCCCTCACCCCTGTACTCGTTGATTTCCATCTTAGTGTTTCAAGGTCTATAGTCAGAAGTTGTTCTTTTTCTTTGTATACATTTGGGATCTTGACCATTCAGAATTCAGAACAGGTTGAATAGGAATTAGTGAACATCCCTCCTAGCCTCTCCTACTGGAGAAGTCTGAAGTAACTCTGGACAAAAAATTTCCGTAATCCCTTTTCCCTGTACCCGCTGATTTCCATCTTGGGGTTTCAGTGTTTTCAGTGCCACCTCAACATTCGGAAAATTTATACACACCTTTCATGAGATATTCCTAGCTATGCAAGCCCAATATTACTATTCATCAGAAATGGAAAAATATCGATCGCTTCGCATTTCGCATATCATTTCACTCGTGTTGTCAGCATCACATCAAACTCACACAAAATGCCATTTCTTTTTTGCGGCAACAGTTTTGATTGCTTAAAGTAGTGGAAATCAACTCAGAACGTATGTGCAGTGTGCGAAGCTACTTTCATTGCACCAACCCATGCTTCTTTATGTTTGATGAAAATTTCTCCACGTGTCTCTAATACTGGTATGTATCCATTAGTATAAGACCGATGGACCAGTCAATCTGTTCTTCTCTCTTCTTTTTTTGTCAAATCTAAGCCTGATTGATTCTACTAATCATGCAAAACACAAAAAAAAAAAAACATCAAAATTTTCAGCGATTCAACTTACATTTCAATTGATTAGAATTGAAAATGACTGAAACCAATCTTTTGAATTTTGGTGTTTCGACGCAGTTGCTATCCACAACTATACCAAAAAAAAACACCCAAGATATGATCTCATTTCACGCTCTCTGCGCCTGAAGAACTGATGCTTCTGATCTTGACAGTAAAAATCTTTTTGCCAAAACTAGCATTTTATTATATCAGGAGCGAAGAAAGTTTGCAGACTGATGAGAAATTCCCAAAGTCTCAGTGGGTCAATCCGGATCTGCTAAGGGCAATCCGATGACTCATGAAGTACAAAACCTTACGTTCGCAGGACTGCGAACATGTGTTAGTTCCGACTCTATCCTGGGTATCTAAGTAATGTTGGACTAATGATGTTAGACTCTACTCTATGGAAATGGAGATTTTTGTTGTAAAATATATTTACAAAACAAATCAATGCTGTAATAGCCAATGAACAAACATTATTATAATAGCATTGCAACCAACTGCATTTTATGTAACATTAAAATCTCTATTTCCGAGAGAGGTAATCCAGTATGAATTGGACATTCAGTATTTGGTGGAAAATTTGAAATCTGTATTTTTCCTGAACATTTGAATTAGGCCACGGGAATTTAACATTTGAAAGAAGATTGAGCAAAGAAGCAACTCTACTCCTCCTCCTCCTCTTCCTTCTCCCTATTTTTAATATTTCATTGAATAGAATTTAAAAATTAAGGAGAAAGTGTAGACTTTAAATTTTTAGTATGGTGGAAATGGAGCAAAATCATTTGGTATTTTTTCATTTTTTCGAGCATAGGTATGAACATTTATTGTAGGCCAATTGAAATAGTAGATTTAAGTGATAACATTCAATTACAAAACTGCACATTTGATATTCTGGAAAGTTTAAGAAATAAATCCTTCGAACAAAGTAATTGAAGCGATAAGTAAGGTGACCTAGACTCGATGGAATTTTCTACCTAAGTTGCATTGACCATTTTACCAAGTTATATAAATTTATGTACAAAACAATAATATCGACCGAAAAAAATACCGTATTAAAATATAATTATAGTATGTAAATAAAAGAAGAAATATGTACCTACTATTGTTGTTAGAAGAAAAAAACAAGCTAAAAAAGGTCCACACGTAGATACGCTGTGTTCACTTACACCAAATTAGCTCTAGTTTACGGACACTTCAGGTGCAGAAGATTAACCAGCGCCTATTTTTCGTTAACCCATTTGTTTTGGTTAAAAATCATAATATCCATGACGGTTATACGTGTATGTGCATAGATGCTAAAACATGTGGATTTTTTTCGGACATGCTTTAACGTGTTTAAATATCCGCGCACCAGCTCAGCCAGCCATCGACGGCGCAACGAGCGATTGTGTCCTTGCTCTTCAACACAATATACCGGAAACACTTATACGCGTATAACGTTTTTCATGCAGCGAATTCATTGTCGGTCAATTCTGGTGTAAGCGAAATTTTCAGACTGCTCGCCCGGTCCATCAAAAGCGAGAGACTGTAGCAGTGTAGTAATTTCTTAAGATATCGCGCCGCATGCTGTTGCCACACGCCGCGTCTCATCGTCGTATCGTTGAGTCGTGTAAATACGGTAAACGCGATTTAAAGTCAAGTTCGAGTTATTTCACATGCGGAAAATTGTGGAAAATTCGCTAATTTTTTCAATACACACGCTGAGGCGATTAAGGATACGTGATATTAGGCGACGAAGCGGTATTATCATTAAAGCAAGGGAAGAGGAAATGCGTTACAGATCAGTCGTATTATAACTTAACGCATCGATGCATGTTGCGTTCAAATGAATAATATTCTATACTATTTATACCGAATCACGCCAGCCATTAATTTACTATAAATAAGGTATATACAAATGCGACCTGAAATTAAATCTCTTTGGGTGGATTCTTGTCCTTGCTCCCAGATTCACGATTAGTAGGTAACTTATTTGAAAATATCTTTCAAAAAAAAATGGAAGGTGTCTCCAGCATCCTTACATGGGTTAAAACGAACAAAAACCCTGAAAACACAAAATAGTTATGTGCACTTAAAACTGGCAGCTGAAATTTTGATTATGTGATACGTTGGTCAAGGATTACCACTGAGACCACTTTCATTAAAATCCCTTGAGGGCACTTCATGAGGTTTGCTAGTAAACCATCTATCTATTTCAAATTCAATGCCCGTTCTGTTCTTTAAAAATATTCATGATGTGGTTTAAGCCTAAGTCAGATGGCAGGAACGTAGCGAAGCTAACTTCTGTGAAGAGGTTAAAGAGGAGGGGATGAAAATAAAAAAAATTGCCAACTGTAATCTATAATTTTTACCAACGGTTTTTCAAAAGTGTTCTATGGTATAACAATCTTTATTTTTAGGGGTCAAACTTCGTAAAAATGAAGTAAATAATAAAATTTGCATGCCAGAGCGAAGATAGGGCAAAATTTTGAAAAATTGGGATTTTTTAATATCAAGTCGCATTATTAGGAGTTTTAAATTCATGTTAATAGGTTTTTGTAGTTGATATAATTTTTCAATTTTTTTCTCTATCAAATTTTTGCCAACTTTTTACAATTTGCAAATGTTTTTTACCAACGGTCGCAGCTAACTGGGGCAGCTGACATTTCCCAAACATTCCCCCTCTCACCACTACTACGTCACTGCTAAAAAAATTTTTGAAACCCAAAAAATACAAATAATCTCCGTGGGAGAAAATTGTTAAAAATTTTGAAGGTCCTTAGGGGTAGAATAATTTCTATTTTGATGTATTTCTGAACTTTAAATACTAAATTTTATCATTTCTTCGCGTATAAAAATGAATTTTTACCTAGAAAAATCGCTTCGAGGGATAGGTCCTGTCCTCAACCTCCACCTTTTCACACCACTGAAGTTTAAAATGTTGAATTTGTGTGCAACTGCTTTTAAGATAATGTTTAAAAAAATTAACTACTCTCTGGTTGGGTGGCTCAGTGAACCTAGAAGCTCACAACTACTTACTGTTGTTCTATTTGAAATATTCTGGTTGTTTTCAATTGCTACTAGTTTCTCAGAGCCGAAACATTGAAAAACTAGAGCAAAAAGACCCTGGTGGTTGAATGAACTTTTTAAGGCTCACGACTACTGTTATATAACTGTACTAAGGGCGTACTGGGGTTCTCTGTAAATCTGTAAAGAGGACCCGGATGACCATCGCACCACACCTCCTTAGCCTGTCTTCCACTACCTTCTCATTTAGATGTATGAGTCCTGACCTTATAAAAGCGTCTCGATGGTTAAAAAAATTAACCTTTAACCAGTATCTACTCTGAAAATTTATCGTATTTTGGCACACTGGGGTAAATTTTACCCTAAGCGTGTATGCCACCAAAATTTTACTTCCAGCTACGTAGCAACCTCTTGAACAGCACAGAAACTGAAGAAAATATTATGCAAGAGAGTGACAAAGAACAGCCAAGTAGCAGGGTTACTTATCTTGAAATTTGAAGGAACCTTAGATAAGTAAAAATTTAATATAATTTTTCCAATTATTTTTTAACAATTTTGTTTTAGGAAAATTTGATAGCGCCAATGATGAAATCACATGATTATTAGCAAAACCAGTCATATGCACTTTTTGCCTACTTTTCGTTTTAAAAGGACTAAACGCGTTTCAAAACTTTTTTTTAACATAATTTTTCATGGAATCAAATTTTTATTTTTACTTTTTCGAAATGAAAGGTAAGCAAAAAGGGTGTACGACTAGTTTTGCATATCATCGTTTGATCTTACCTTTGGTACCAGCAAATTTTTCATAAAATTAATTTTTAAAAAATCACGAGAAAAATTTTATAAAAAGTTATTACTTGTAATTCCTTTAAATTTCAAGATAAGCGGCACGTTCACATGAGGTTTTTTGTTGTTTTTGGCCAATTTTAGTATAAGTACAAGTAATACTTACGAGGGCGTTTCAATTTTAGTTTTTTTTTTCCAAAAGTTGAAGGGAGGTATGGAAAAAAAGTTGCGAAATTACGTCACATATTCCCTTACCCCTCTCCCTCCTTTGATTAAAATTTTCAAAATTTACATAAAAAATCAGAAAAAAAAATTAGACCAAATGAGAACAAAAAAGTTAATTTTGCATTTTTTTGGCTTTTTAGGAGTTCTATAACCATGTTTAAAAATGAAAAAATCAACAATGTCGAATTTTTTTCAAGTGAAAAAGTAAAAAAAAAATACTTTTATTTATTATGTCATAAAATATGATGAGATTTTGTATTTTTACTTCATTAGCTTGAAAAAATTTTAAATAATTGATTTTATCCATTTTTAAAAAGAATTTTAAAACTTCTGAAAAGCAAAAAAAAAATTCGAAATTTTTTTTTAGTCTCATGTGGTCTATTATGATACTTTGGCAACAAAAAAAATGAAAAAATAATTTTTTTTCGATTTTTCGTGTAAATTTTGAAATTTTAAATCAAAAGGGGGTGAGGGTAAGGGTCAAGTTGGAGACCCCAAATTCTTACCGAAACCCCCTAGTACTTACACTCATGACAGAACACATTTTTCAAGTCAATAATAAAGTGAAAAATTTTTAAATGCACCCTCCGCCTGTTACATATTTATTGATCGAATATAACCAATTTATTACTTGAATAGTGTGGTATCAATCGCTCCCTCTGCCAGCTCTTAATCATGTGCCTTTAAAAAGATATTCGCCATAAGTTGTGCACTGGGACTATTTGAAATGTTAAATCCAATCTTCTACCTGTATCCTTTTCTAAGACTTATGTACGTGTACTTGGATTTACACAGGAATTAGTCATCCACTGTTCAATAGACTTGGACTTGAAATATTTTCAGGTATTTACATATGTAGCTAATATACGTAGACGTAAGTATGTAGCTGTCGTTGCCCTATATTGTGTTACTTATTGTAGATACCAGATATATACGAGTATATTGTACAGCTCTTCTCGAGCCCGCATAATATACGCTCCTTCTTCACTATAGGTGTACAAGAAAATATATCTAATTTCAACTCGTATTATAGGTACGTGTACATGGTACATACATCTAATGAAATATTCAAGAATCTAGCGCGTTTATAAATTCGAAAAAATTTATTTGTGCGGTATTTTTTGATGATACCGCTTAGATGGTTTAGCATGGCAGCTCTAAAACGATAACCTTGAATATATTCGCGAAAATTTTTCACCGCTCTGGGTACAATATCTGAAATACGATTATATAATTTATACGTCGAACGTGTAAAATGGCCAGTTGTCTTCGAAGATTCTTTTTTTTACATCGTTGAAAATTTGTCTCGTAGCATCTTACTCGACGTATTATTAATATTTGATACCCGTGAAACGAATTAAATCATGTCGACATTGATTTAATTATGGTGAATCTACGAGCACGTACACTCACATTCGCGAGTATTGTTTAGAAATCATTCCGCATCATTTTTATGCTTCGAAAAAAAAAAACGATTCATTACGTACCCACATATTAATATATTTTTTTTTTTACGATTATTATTTTTCATCAACTGTTCTCGAAGGTGATTTGTGTGCAGGTAAGAAGTACGTGTAGAAAACCAGGTGCATACATATACATATAGTTGAGTCATAATAAAGGGAAAAAATTGAATTAAAATTTCATCGTAAACGCATATCCAATTATGTTTTCATTAACGAATCAGCGGTTTACTTTTTCGAAGCAACAACAACAACAAAAAGAATTCTCACAATTTACTCGGAAAACTACTTATTTTAATACTATCTTAATATATCCAACGAAGGCGAACTTCCCCAAGGACTCGAAATTTTCGCCAAAATGAGTACTTAAGTATATACACATACATACGTACACTATAGTGAACTTGACGTATGAGTACAAAATTTAATCCGCGTGTTTTACCTGGTAAATAATAGACTAAAAACGTAGGTAAACACTCAACAGCTTCATTGTGTTCGTATACGACGAATAATTACTTCAGCTGTAGGCCTAATTACGTGGTGTGTATGTGAAAAAACGCACCTACAGAGCCAAAAATTAGCCAACAGTCGTACCTCAGCTAAATCCACTATAGGCTACATTGTCATTTGTATTCGAAGTAGTAGAGCTACAAATACGAGTTTTCTCCACATTAAATAATATTCCGCCGATGAATAGAAAACGAATCGTTTGACCACATCATTAAGTTGTCATACTCGATTAAGTGTAGTGATTGATTTATTTCGTTTCATAAATTTTAGATTAGTGGATATCTTAGGAGGGACTTGGATTTGTACATGTACCTTACGTAGTATAACTACCTATAGTGGCTGTCTAAATGTCTACTGTCTACGTAGTTTTTTCCTTCTTTATAATTTCTCATAAATAATGATGAAGAACTTCGTACAATACTCGTATATTTAACATTTTCTTCCGTGTCAAATTTTCATTTAATTACGTTGCTTCCTTTTTTATGTACCTATATCCTTAAAAAAAAAAAAAACAAAAACAAAAAAAAAAACCGTTGATCGTATTAATTATGTACACGATGAAATGCGACGACACGATGCGATGTCTTAAAGGTGCCAACAATTCGAATGTACGTATATATAAGAAGTATGTATATGTACATATGTAGATGTACCTACCTGTACGAATATGAATGCACCGTAAATGAACATCTTTTTTCGTCGTAATGACTTGTGTATCCAATCCATACTTATCGTCGATGTCAGCATGTTCCCTCGTGTGTATATGTAATTCGATTTTTTGAGCATAAATTGATTGATATTAATAGTGTTGAACTTGAAAAAAGCTATCGAAAAATACGTTGTGTACATAATACATGAATACCTATAGCTACAGAATATATGTACATACATACATATGTTCCAACTTACAAACACAGATTACATATGTTAATATCTGCGTTACACGACAGGTTAAATCTCGAGATAACATAATTAGGGCAAATGTCTTCTCTTATCTGTTGTATTCAAATCAGAATAAGAGGACAAATGGTAGGTAATGCTTGTTATCTTGTAATTTCGATTACATTCCGAAAGTCGATTCAATTAAACGAGCCTGCAGTGTGATATGTGTGAGGCATATATTGTGTACTTAATGAAATCTACCTCCACGATGTACTATGTTAATGCAAGGTTTGCCTTGTGTGATAATATATGTAGCAGGTGCTATCCCTCAATGCTTTAAAACTTATCATTTTTCGATCGTAGACTGGTGGTCGTCATTTTATGCAATGATATTCGAAGAAACTGATTTGACTTGCGCTACAGAATTTTCCGCAGAATTAGTAAAGTAATTGAGAATTAACGACTTTGTTCAGAAATTTTGGAAAATGCATAATTGTGGTGTAATTCTGTGTTGATTTACATGTATAAATGAAATTTCATCTAATTTTCACAATTTCAAATTGAAAACGTATGTTTTGGGATTTTTTTGTTTAATATTTTCCACGAATTCATCCTTTTAATGAAAAATTTGCAGTCTTGGTTTCTTTGAAGGTCAAATGTTTGGATAGATAATTTCATGTGGAAGCTACTATTAAGAAATTTAAATTATTTCAGTTGTTGTTTTCTTCTTCTTTCGTAAAAATGATATCATCGGTTCTTCCTTCCTCTCTCTTCCCATCACTTCAGTTCACTTCAGTTCACTTCTAGCATAACTGGGTCAACAGACTGCAGTAGCTGTATGAGTTTTAAAAGTGCACAATAATTTTGTAAACAAAAATACCTACAAATATCATTTATAATTGTAAGAACCTAGGACCTAGGATATTTTATTGAACCAGAAGTATAAAAAATGTTTGCATGCCAAATTGGAGTGACAACGAAATTTTGAAAAAATTGGATTTTAAAGCTTTAAAATTGCACTTCTAGAAATACATAAATAAAAAAGAACAGCCGTATTAGAAATTTTTAAACCATTTTCCGAATCTTAATCTTTCAAGTTTATACCTTTTAAATTTCAGAACAAATTTTCACCAAATCCTCCCTATCTACCTGGTGGTCTCGAGAGTAAGGAGAACCAATAAATAGTTACTCATGGTTTATCCTGTAGAGGCGCGCGCAGCCTTTGAGTATTAATAACATATGGAATGATACAAATGTAGTTTCCAGGCCCACAACCATAGAGTGCGCGCAACAGTGACCATTTTCTGAAACTTATCGCTTATCAATCACAAAAAATGAAATATATTTTT